>WOVY01010435.1:1067500-1257500 GCA_013436015.1 Rhipicephalus annulatus
TTGTCCATTAGGCCAGAAAAGCAATAAGGGGCATTCTTTAATCCAAAACTAAGGACCTTCGGCCGAAATGTTCCCATCGGGGAAATAAACGCCGCAAGCCTACTAGCCCTTTCAGTTAGAGGCACCTGCCAGTATCCCCTGACTAAATCCAAAGTCGAGATGAAATTGGCACTGCTGACTTGCTCAAGCCTTTCCTCAATATGCGGAATTGGATAAGTTTGGTCCTTTGTAATCGAGTTGAGCCTCCGATAGTCAATACACGGTCGCGGCTCTTTCCCTGGGACCTCAACCAAGATCAGAGGCGAGGTGTAATCACTCTCTCCTGGCTCGATCACTCCTAGCTCGAGCATTCGGTTTATCTCCGCGGCCATTATTTCCCGTTGCCTCGGGGAAACGCGGTAAGCTTTAGAACGAATTGGTTCCGAAGATGTCAGCTCAATATCATGAACTAGGGCTTTGGTTCTGCCAGGTGTGTCTGAAAATGTTTCTTTAAAGTCAAACAATAGTTCCTTCAGTTCCGCTTTCTGATCTGGCTCCAACTCCGCCTGCTCTACCAGGTTACTAATAGTCTCGCCAATGTCTTTGTTTTCTGTTGTTAACTCCGGGAAATCAATAGGCATTTCTTCCGGTTGATTGAGCGACATGTTTACAACGGCATGCCTCTGCTGGTACGGTTTGAGCAGATTAGTGTGGTACACCTGTTGCGTTTTACGCCTTCCCAGTCCAGTAACCAAGTAATTTGTGTCTGACAATTTCTGAACTACCTCAACAGGTCCCTCCCACTGGACCTGAAGTTTATTCTTCAGTGAGGGTTTCAGTATCATCACTTTTTCCCCTACTCGAAAGCTTCGCGTCCGGGCTGTCTTGTCATAATAGCGCTTAGCGTTGTTTTGAGCTCTGCGCATTTCCTGCTCCGCTAGTTCTTGAGCTGCGTGAAGTCGGTCTAACAGCTCAAGCACGTATGCTACTACCGAAGGGTCGTCCGCCCGGCCCTCCCAAGATTCTCGAACAATGCGAAGTGGGGAGCGAAGAGCACGTCCGTAAACAAGCTCCGCAGGCGAAAACCCTGTTGATTCGTGAGGAGCGATCCGAAGCGCGAACATAGCTGCGGGCAAGCAAGCCTCCCAATCCTCTTTTTGCTCATAACAAAGGGCGCGTAGCAGCCGTTTCATGACTGAATGTACCTTTTCTACAGCATTTGACTGAGGGTGGTACACTGAACTGTGGATGATTTTAACGCCACACTTTTCTAGAAATGTCGAGGTTAGTGCACTTGTAAAAACAGATCCCTGGTCGGACTGAATTTCTGCGGGGAAGCCTACACGTGCAAAGATAGATAAAAGCGCTTTAACTACCTCCTCCGAGCTGAGCTCCTTTAACGGTACTGCTTCCGGGAATTTCGTGGCCGGGCAGAGCACTGTGAGTATGTGCCGGTACCCGGACTGCGTTACAGGAAGTGGACCCACTGTGTCTATAACTAGCCTGCGAAACGGTTCTGTGATAATGGGGACCAGCTTCATAGGTGCTTTAGCCTTATCCCCTGGCTTGCCAACGCGTTGGCACGTGTCGCAGCTTCTTACAAATGCCTCCACCTCCCGAAAGCAGCCGGGCCAGTAAAACTCCCGTAACAAACATTCTTTTGTTTTTTTGATGCCGAGATGCCCTGACCACAAACCTCCGTGGACCAGGTGCAGCAGCTCCTTGCGGAAAGGATACGGTACGACTAGCTGATTAAACCGAACTCCTTTTCGACTTGTGTACTTTCTGTACAAGACGCCCCCCTTCTTGGTGAACTGAATGTTTTGCTTAGCCACCCCTTCCTTCGCGTCTGGCGTTAAGTTACGGAGAGTGGAGTCATTTTCCTGTTCCACTATCAGTTCTGTAGGACTTACATTTAACAGCTTTATAGTGCATTCTACTTCTCGAGATGCCTCGGATTCATCCGGTTTCTTACATCTTTCTTTAGATATTGTGTTTTGAGGCTCCATTATAGGGCGGTCCAGTTTCGTGCCAGGTAAAGAAGGCTCTGCCGCTGAAGCTGTTTCGTCTGCCACCGGATCTTTACAAACTGTCTGAGCGGCGAGCTCCCTTGCTTTGGATCGAGTTAAGGCCTGTACGATACCCTCACTGAACCCAATTCCTTTTTGTCGCAGCAAGTACTCTGATTTATTTGAGAACAAATACGGGTATTGCACTGGGAGATATGCCGAAACGGCAGCTTCAGTGTCTAGAACACCGAAAGGGCCTTCGATGCGGACTCTTGCTACTGGGAGACAGGCACTGTTTGTCTCTACTGCTTGTCTTATCCACGCGCATTCTCCTGTAAACTGACTCTCCTCGACATAGGACGGGTGCACTACATCCATAGTGGCGGCCGAATCGCGGAGCACGCGGCACGGTTGGCCATTCACGACTAGGTCTCGGATGTATGGTTCTAGCAATTTCATGTTTTCGTCATTACTACAGAGTGACATTAACACAACTTTCGGGTTCTTACAACCCAAAGAAATATGCCCCGTCTGTTGGCAGTTATAGCAAACTATCGGCTTCTTGGCCTCGAACGCCTTTTTCTGTTGCCCTTCCGCCCTTTTCTCGGGTGCTTCTTCCTTTCTCTTGTTTTTCTCATCACCGCTTCCTTTGGAGTCTAAACCCTCCTTCGGCATATACCGACCCGACTTTGTCCATCGCGGAGGCTTGTCGGCCCGATATTTACTAATCTCCCTCCTAGGGACATCCTTGCCTTCGAGGGCACGGCGATTTACGTACTCCTCTGCGAGCTCTGCCGCTCTCGTGATAGTATCTACTCCTTGTCTATCCTGAACCCAGTACCTAATGTTTTCAGGTAGACGCCGAAAGAATTGTTCCAACGCAAAACACTGCAGAGTCTTTTCCGCGTCGCCAAGCGCACCCTCCTCTCTAAGCCATTCCTCCAGATTTACCTTTAAGGTGTACGCAAACTCTGGGTATGACTCGTCTTTGGCTTTCTCGATCTCACGAAATTTTCGCCTGAACGCCTCCGCTGACAGTCTGTACTTTTTGAGCAGACTCGCTTTGACTCTGTCATAGTCGTCTGCGTCTTCTTTACCCATACGGGCTATAATGTCAGCTACTTCACACGGCAGCAGCGTAAGCAAGCGCTGGGGCCACGTGTTTTTAGCAAAATTTTCCCTCTCGCACGTGCGCTCAAAGTGCACCAGAAAAAGACCCATGTCCCCTCCTACCGCGTAGGATGGCATCAAATCTGTCATTCGGCGCTCTCTTTCTCGTGCCACTGCGCTAGCTCCGTTCATTGATTGAGCCTTTGCTAGTTCAATTTCTAGGCGTTTCATTTCCATACGATCGATACGTTCTCTTTCCTCTTTCTCCTCACGACGTCTCTGTTCCTCTTTTTCCTCCCGGAGCCTCTGCTCCTCTTTTTCCTCACGGAGCCTCTGCTCCTCTTTCCTTTGCGTAATAGCCTCCAAGCATTCGCTCAGCTCATCGTCATCTGCCCCGATCTTCTCGATGGCGTCAATGATCTCCTGCTTTCTTTTCGTCTCGGCAATTACCTGGCCCAGCTCTCGGGCCAACTCTAACAACTCTGGCTTTTTTAGTCCCTTCAAATTCATGGCGGTCCTTGGTGCTGCTAACTCTTTTAACTAAACAACTTTGACGTACTATCAATACTTCCGTCAACCGTTACCAAATCACTGCTTTGTTTACAATCCTACGCAAAGCCTGGTGATATCTCAGCAAAGAAAAGCAGTGCACTCACCCTATGCAGTCATGAATTCGGACGCGTTCCTTCCCGTGTTGTCAGAGATGCCACGAAGCAGTTTTGTCCGACTCTAGGTCCTCCAGACAGCAGGTCTCAGCATTGCCTCCTGGTCGATGAGCTCGATCCCACCGCTGCCATCCAGTTGTTGTGGTCTGGGTCCTGTGGGTCTCGTCGTTGGTAGCTGGCTCCCATCGGACTCGTCCCTTATAGCGAGAAGCAATGCTTATATGGGAAAACAGAGAACAGACGTTTATTTACATTAGAGAGAGGTCAATAAGAAAGTTTAGATATATAGTGGCGTTCTTCGTACATGGCGAGCTCTCCACTCGAAAAAGCACCGAATGAGCCGTGGGGGCTCATTATAAAGGGTCTGTCCTCCCCAGATCCCTAGATCGGGGACCGCGTACAGATGGCACCGTCCAATCACGGACCACACATTACCCGCGAGGGTGACGAGCACGCACGGTCCACGCGAACGTTCAAAACTGAAGCGTGGTCACCGCACGGCCATGTGGCACGAACGCGGCTCCCCCCCCGTCAAGGTGTGTCGCTGGGCGAGGGGTCTGGAGTTGATGACTGCATCCATCGAAAGGGCCGCCGTAAACAAGCTTCAAAGGGTGCCGAACGACTCGTTCAATTAGCGGGACGATTCCCGGCCGCCGCCGCCGCCGTCATCTTCCAAAGAAGAAGCTGCACCGGTGGTCTCCCGAACTGCTCACGGCGCCGCGGCGGCAGGACGCCGCGCCCTCCGGCCAGGTGGGAACAATACATGGCGGACACCGGCCGCCCCCCCCCGTTTGGCGACTCAAAAGGAACATCAAAAGGAACGCCGATCCATTGTCAGACCTGGCGCCGGTCCTAACAGCGCGCGCTAACTTATCATCATCAAGGCACTTGAAGAACAATATTAGTAGATGCATGCATATTGATATTCTAGGGGGCGACGCACGTGTGTGCCTGACGAGGAAGATGAAGGTGGTCTCCGCTTGATCACTGGTGATATTCAAGAACCAACCGCATTCTTTGGAACAGAATTGTCTAGACTACACTCCCCTCAGATTAGGTTCGTCCAGGTGTTGCTAGAGCATCTCAATGTAAATATTTATCAGATTTGCATAACGAAGACACCTAATTCAGAACTTGAAATTAAATTTGATGATATTTTCCCCTCTAATGCAAAACAACTGCCCCTTCAATATTTAAATGTTCGGTTAAAAGATTACTTGACTCATCTGTCCATAAACAACATTATTGTGACGGATGCATCCGTATTGAACGAAAAGGCTGGAATAGGCATCTTCTGTACTTCTCTCGACAGGTCTTTCTCAGTTCGTTTACCAGATTACACGCCCATATTCATCGCTGAATTATTTGATATAATTGTAGCGCTTCGTAAACTTCCTGTAAGCGAATCAGAAGCGGTCATACTTACGGGTTCTCTCTCAGTATGCACTGCACTATCTACAGCAAAAAATTTGACATTATTGAGGATGATTAGCAGTTTATTACCAGAAAACCTGAAAAAATTTCACTTGCTATTGATACCCGGTCACTGCGGGATTTATCCAAATGAGATGGCAGACTCGTTAGCCAAAGCATCTTTAAGCGGACCAATCTTACCTATTTTACCTGATTTCGCCTACGTAACAACACTCAGATATAGAAAGGCTTGTTTGCACAAAAAAATAGAAAAATTGTCATTGGATAAAGTCAGATACTTCGTACATCTAAGATATTGCTGGAACAAACAGTGGTGTGTATCTCGGCAGTTAGAAACTACAATCACCAGATTACGCAGATTACGATGCAGAATTCCGCATCTGAATTACTACCTACATAAAGCTGGACTAACAGCATCTCCGTTGTGTCTCTTTTGCAAGAAATCGGAATCAATAGATCATTTCTTTTTATCCTGTAAACGTTATGCTTATCAAAGGAAAAGATACCTGGTCGAACCAATTGAGAAGCTAGGTTTAAAAATAAACGTGGAACTAATTTTATCCTTCGGAGGGATTACATTAGGTTATAGCCACAGGGAGGTTTTCTCTGCTGTGTGCGAGTACATAAGGGCAACAAAGAGATTACCCTGTTAGCCTATTGTTATTATTTACGGCTACGAGACTACGTGAATGCCTGACTGAACACACTTGATGATTCTACCGCCCGGTTCTTGGCCGATCCCCCTTTGTGGGCCAGTGCCACCAAAGCCGAAGGTTCATCATCATCATCATCACTGGTGAACCGGTCACATCATTACCGCTGTTTTGAATGCGAAGCATTTCTTAGCGAGCTTCGGCGACTTTCAGCGTATCTATCTATCTATCTATCTATCTATCTATCTATCTATCTATCTATCTATCTATCTATCTATCTATCTATCTATCTATCTATCTATCTATCTATCTATCTATCTATCTATCTATCTATCTATCTATCTATCTATCTATCTATCTATCTATCTATCTATCTATCTATCTATCTATCTATCCCTTTCTGTCTATCCCTTTCTGTCTATCCCTTTCTGTCTGTCTGTCTGTCTGTCTGTCTGTCTGTCTAGCCGCTTACGACTTTTAGCTCTCCTGGCTGTTTCGGTAATGGTATCTGGTAATGGTAATGGTATAAGATAGACTGGAGCTTGGAATTGCTGCGATAATAATATAGTTATCAATATGGTAGCCTGCCGAGCTTTCAATTGCAGGGTCCTATTGATTCCATGTTGCAATATCAAACTTTGATGTGCTTTTGGGAGCAAGAAGTTTTCTAAACTTGGATAGTTACAAGTAAATAAGCCTATCATAATAATTTGGACTAATAACTATAAAGTCAACTGAACACCGATGTTATCACATCCCCTTGAAGTAAAGTTGTAATAAACATCCATGAACAAATTTTAATTTTATGCGGGAAGTTCACTCACAATGTTCAACAGTCAATAACTTTAGTTTAGTCATGTTTAAACATACCGCAGGGGTACCTGCGCAAGTAGGCGTTTGGTGTGTAGCGACACCACGAACCCGAGCTAACGGGGGAGTTTCGACTCCCTCCCACGCCTAGCCGTGCGTGGCTTTGCCGTGTCCGAGGAAAAGGGGATCCTGGGGGTTGAGCCGACGCTGGGTGATTGGACCGTTAAGGCCCCCCCGGCAGAGGCAACACACCCCTTTGGCCCCGGCTTCACGTAGACGGCACCCCTGAGCTGACCCACCCAGGGGAATCGGCAGTCGCCTTTTCCTATCTCTCTCTCCCTACATCTTCGTCTTTATCTCTTACTATTTATCTGTCCTGTCTTCTACTCTCTTCCGTTTACTTCCAAACTTCCTGGCGGCTAGGGTTAACCCTGTGCAAATAGCCTACCTTGGTCTAGGCGCATTGGGTTATAGTGGCGTTGTACGGCTGGCGTCTGCGGGTTTCAGCATTTGTAAACTTGTAGCGTCCCCTCGTTGGGCTCCGTGGTGGGTGGCCGCCAACGCTGCTGAACAACAATAAGGAAGACATGCATGGAGCATTCCCACTACTGTCTGATCGTACCGGCTTAAAGCCGGTACGCACCGATGATCTCACCAGAGAAGGATTGGCCACCCTGGTGCAGTATCTGGCCACCCCCTCCCGTAGGCATTCGTCAATTAACTCACGGCCCTCAGTCCTCACCAGCTGCGGAGCAACTGACCACGGCGGCGGTCAGATCTGCAAAGCAGCAGAGGGTGCTAGGAATCTCTGGATACGGACAGGCCACCATTGGAACTTGAACTTAGCAACGTTTAACGTTAGAACGTTATCTAGTGAGGGAAGTCTAGCTGTATTATTCGAGGAGCTACAAGGCATTAAATGGGCATTAAATGGGATATAATAGGGCTGAGTGAGATTAGGAGGACAGATGAGGCCTATACTGTGCTACACAATGGGCACGTCATTTGCTATCGGGGCTTGGCAGACAGAAGAGAACTGGGAGTAGGGTTCCTAATTCACAGAAACATAGCTGGCAACATAGAGGATTACTGTAGCATTAATGAAAGGGTGGTAGGCATTGTAATTAAACTGAATAAAAGGTACAAAATGAAGGTAGTACAGGCTTACGCGCCTACATCCAGCCATGATGACGCTTCAGTTGAAAGCTTCTATGAAGACGTGGAATCGGCAATGAGTAAGGTGAAAACACAGTATACTATAGTAATGGGCGATTTTAATGCAAAGGTAGGGAAGAAGCAGGCTGGAGACCAGGCAGTAGGAGATTATGGCATCGGCACTAGAAACGCCAGAGGAGAGCTACTAGTAGAATTCGCAGAACGCAATAATCTGCGTATTTTGAATACCTTCTACCGAAAACGAGAAAACCGCAAGTGGACATGGAGGAGCCCTAATGGCGTAAATAAGAACGAAATAGACTTTATAATGACTGCACACCCAGGAGTCGTGCAGGATGTGGAAGTGGTTGGCAAGGTAAGATGCAGTGACCATAGAATGGTACGGGCTCGAATCCGCCTAGACTTGAAGAAGGAACGACAGAAACTGATACGCAAGAAGCCAATCAATGAGCTAGCACTGAGAGGGAAAGTACAGGAATTCAGAGTGTCACTGCAGAACAGGTATTCTGCTCTTAGCGAGGAAACCAACCTCAGCGTAGATACAATGAATGATAATTTGACGAGTATCATCACGGAGTGTGCAGTGGAAGTTGGAGTCAGGGTAGCTAGACAGGACACCGGCAAGCTTTCCCAGGAAACGAAGAACCTAATTAAGAAGCGTCAAATCATGAAAGTGTCAAGTACAACAGACAAAATAGACCTGGCAGAGCTTTCGAAGTTGATTAATAGACGTAAAGTATGCGATGTAAGAAGGTATAACATGGAGAGAATTGAGCACGCTCTGAAAAATGGAGGAAGCGTCAAAGCAGTGAAGAGGAAACTTGGGATAGGCAAAAGGCGGATGTATGCACTAAGGGACAAAGAAGGCAAAATAACTACCAATATGGATAGGATAGTTAAAATAGCGGAGGAGTTTTACAGAGATCTGTACAGTAGCCGAGACAACCACGACCTTAATACTGTAAGAACTAGCAGTAACCCAGACGACACCCCACCGGTAATGATAGAAGTAGTCAGAAAAGCTTTGGAGAGCATGCACAGAGGCAAAACTGCTGGTGAGGATCGGGTAACATCAGATCTGCTGGAAGATGGAGGACAGATTGTGTTAGAAAAACTAGCTACTCTATTTACGAGGTGTCTCCTGACGGGAAAAGTACCAGAGTCTTGGAAGAACGCTAACATCATCTTAATACATAAGAAAGGAGATGACAAGGACTTGAAGAATTACAGGCCGATCAGCTTGCTCTCTGTAGTATACAAGCTATATACAAAGGTAATTGCTAGCAGAGTAAAGAAAACATTAGAATTCAATCAACCAAAGGAAAAAGCAGGATTTAGAACAGGCTACTCAACAATTGACCACATTCATACTATCAATCAGGTAATAGAGAAATGCTCAGAGTATAACCAACCACTATACATAGCCTTCATAGATTACGAGAAGGCGTTTGATTCAGTAGAAATATCAGCCGTCATGCAGACACTGCGGAATCAGGGCGTAGATGAAATATATATAAACATTCTGGAAGAAATCTACAGGGGATCAACTGCTACCATAGTGTTTCATAAAGAAAGCAACAGAACATCAATCAAGAAGGGTGTAAGGCAGGGGGACACAATCTCCCCAATGCTATTCACTGCGTGCTTACAGGACGTTTTCAGAAGCCTAGAATGGGAACAGTTAGGGATAAGAGTTAATGGAGAGTACCTCAGTAACCTGCGCTTCGCCGATGACATTGCATTGTTGAGTAACTCAGGGGACGTATTGCAACTCATGATTACGGAGTTAGACAAGGAGAGCAGAAAGGTGGGTCTTAGAATTAATCTGCAGAAAACGAAAGTAATGTACAACAACCTCGGAAAGGAGCAGCGCTTTGCGATAGGTAATAGTTGCACTTGATAGGTGCACTTGAAGTTGTAAAGGCTATGTCTACATAAGGCAGGTAATAACCGCAGAGCCTAACCACGAGATTGAAGTAACTAGAAGAATAAGAATGGGGTGGAGCACATTCGGCAAGCACTCTCAAATTATGACAAGTAGATTGACACTGTCCCTCAAGAGGAAGGTATATAACAGCTGTATCTTGCCGCTACTTAGCTACGGAGCAGAAACCTGGAGACTCACAAAGAGCGTTCAACTTAAATTGAGGACGACGCAGCGAGCAATGGAAAGAAAAATGGTAGGTGTAACCTTAAGAGACAAGAAGAGAGCAGAGTGGATTAGGGGACAAACGGGAGTTAAGGATATCATAGCTGCAATAAAGAAGAGGAAATGGACATGGGCCGGGCATGTAGCACGTAGACAGGATAACCGCTGGTCATTAAGGGTCACCAACTGGATTCCCAGAGAAGGGAAGCGGGGTAGGGGGAGACAGAAGGTTAGGTGGGCAGATGAAATTAAGAAGTTTGCGGGTATAAATTGGCAACAGCAAGCACAGGACCGGGTTAACTGGCGGAACATGGGAGAGGCCTTTGTCCTGCAGTGGACGTAGACAGGCCGATGATGATGATGATGATGATGATGATGATGATGATGATCTATACCAAACTTGATATGGCATAACATGGCTGTATGAAGAACATATTTGACTAGTCAAAACATGAAAATCGTGACATGTACGGCATGAATGTCATGATTTACATTTCATGGTCCTGCAGCTCTTGTGGTGGTTTCGTTTACATGGCATGTTGCAAAACTCGTATGGTATGGCATGATTGCATGGCGAACTCAAGCGACAGACCCTAACATGAAAATCATGACATGTGTCTCATGTAACAACATGACTACATGCCACGCTCATGATGCGCTCGCGTCCGTTTCGCTAGTGTCAAATACACCAAATTTGGTATTACAGTACGTGAATGGATGACGGAGGTATGCGACTGGTGTAAACATAATATTCATGAGATGCGTGTCATGTAACAACATGACTACATGCCACGCTCATGATGTGCTCGTGGCCGTTGCGCTAGCTTCTCATGTACAAAACTCGGTATTACGCGAGGCGAACAGTCGACATATAGGTAAATGACACATCCAAACATAATAATCACCACATGCGTGTTATGTAACAACATGACTCCATGCCACACACATGATGCGCTCGCGGCCGTTTCGCTAGCTTCACATATGCCGAATTTGGTATTACGTGACGCCAATGGATGACGAAGGTATGTGACTGGTGCAAACATAATAATCATAAGATGCGTCTCATGTGTGAACATGACTACATGCCACAGTCAAGGCGCCAATACATTTCGACGTGAAGCGGTGCGAGTGCTCGCCGGCGTTCATTTCGTCGCGTCACACCGGCGTTGCCACGCCAGGCGCTGGTCCTGCCATATACTCGCAGGCGCGCGCCGCGCTGCGTTGCTTTGACGCATGTGCGTTTAAGCGCGTCCGGTGTCCCTCCACGAAAAGAGGGAGACGCAATGTTGTCTGAGTAACGCATCGGCACGATATGCAGCATGTCGCGTTTCGCGCCGGTTGCTGTCGGGCCGCGTCGATGGACGCTGGTCGCGCCTGACGTCCGACTATAAAGTGCTCGCGTTTTGCTAACTCCCGTTTTGCTAACGTAGCGTCGCTGTGCCCAGCGTGCGCGTGCGTCAACGCTACATTGGAGTGTATTGGGCCCTTCATGATGCGCTCGCGGCCGCTTGCTAATTCCACATATAGCAAATTTGGTGTTACGTGACGTCAATGGATGAGGAAATGTATGACTGTTGCCAGCATGATAATCCTGACACGTGTATCATGTAAGAACATGACAACATACCACGCCCATAGCGTGCTCGCGGCCGTTTCGCTAGCTCCACATATGCTAAATTTGGCATCACGTAACGAGAACAGATGACGAAGGTAAACGACACATCCAAACATCATAATTATGACACGGAAGTCATGTACGGTGCCCCGCCGCGGTGGTCTAGTGGCTAAGATACTCGGCTGATGACCCGCAGGTCGCGGGCTCGGATCTCGGCTGCGGCGGCTGCATTTCTGATGGAGGCGGAATTGTTGTAGGCCCGTGCACTCAGATTTGGGTGCACTTTAAAGAACCTTAAAGCCCTCCACCACGGCGTCTCTCATAAAAACAGAAACAAAAATGAAGCAAGCGGGAAGTAGAAAGAGGGAACATATAAGAGCAAGAAAGAGACAGATAAGAGACAAAAATAAGTATCAAAATAAATACAAAAAGGATAAAAAACGAAGAGATAGAGACCAGACTGCTGAATTAAGCTGATTATTGCAGTCTCGACTATGTTCAATTGTAACGCCCAATCGCTGAGTGAAAACAAATTTTTTTTGATACACTACCCAGTATTCTTTTTATTTATTCTATTGCTTATCATTCAACGTTGTTAAAATTCTCTACTAAATTTAACATTTCGAAATTCTGCCCAATCCCCCACAGTGGGTATGTGCCGTATTCTGTAAGGCTCAAACAAACAAACAAAATAAGCAAACAGACAAACGACGAACAGACGAACGAACGAACGGACAGACGGATGGACGGATGGACGCGCGGACACGTGGACGGACGCACGGATGGAGGAAGGATGCCCTGCTCCGCACTTCTTGGCATCAGAAGTGCGAAGCTGCCTTAATTTTTCCGTGACTACGCTAGTGTCGTTAATTTTACCGCGATATATTTTCTAACATATGAAAAAAAAAGGAGAAAAAAGCAGTCAATGTCAGATGTTCCACTTTTAAACTTCCTGCCGAAATCACAGATGGTGCCACGCCGCGGTGGTCTAGTGTTCAAGGTACTCGGCTGCGTACCCACAGAACACGGGATCGAATCCCGGCTGCGGCGGCTACATTTTCGATGGAGGCGAAAATGCTGTAAGCCCGTGTGCTTATATTTGTGTGCACTATAAAGACCCCCCCCCCCCCCCCGGTGGTCGACATTTCCGGAGCCACCCACTATGGCGTCTCTC
Source organism: Rhipicephalus annulatus (assembly GCA_013436015.1). Lineage (NCBI taxonomy): Eukaryota > Metazoa > Arthropoda > Arachnida > Ixodida > Ixodidae > Rhipicephalus > Rhipicephalus annulatus. Next base: position 1,080,275 of record WOVY01010435.1, read on the forward strand.
ATAATCATATGGTGGTTTCTCAATATCCTCGAAATCACAGATGGTGACATCACTGATTTCAAATGTTCTTTTTTTGTGTATGCATAATTGGTCCAGCAGAATCTTCTTGATATTTGCTATTTTAGGTCTCCGGGCTAGTCTGTAGACAATATACTTTTTTTTATCTATTAGGAACTACGTAGACTTAAGTAGCAGGGCCGGCACCAGAATTTTTTTTTCGGTGGGGAGGGGTCAGCCACGAGACCAACGTAACAAAATCCTGTATCTAGTAACGTTGCACGAGACAACCAGACACAGAAATTCATTGGGTCCTGAGAAATTCTGTATGTGTACTCCTCCAGAGCAACGTCGTGGGCCACTCCCTCGCTGGGACGCCTCAACGCCACGTGGGCTTTCTGGACAGGCCGTGTTTTGACTATGCTTGCTCTTGGTGGGGAGGAGGGGGAGGGGGGAGAATGAAATTGGGTGTGGGGCTCATACTATCCGCTGACGCCGCTCCTGCTTAGTAGACGTGGTAAAACATTTATGACGTCACGGCCACTGGCCCAAACACTTCAAGGTATATAGCGTTGCCGCCGGTATTATTATTATTATTATTATTATTATTATTATTATTATTATTATTATTATTATTATTATTATTATTATTATTATTATTATTATTAGTTTTCAACCGGTGCAGGCATCTTATCGCCACAAATGCGGTGTTTTCAGTATAGTGAAAGGCTGATCTACTGATACAGTTAGGATAAACAGATTTCTCTGTATTGTTCCTCCACTGCGCGGCTAACTCGTCAGTGCGACGCCGAAGGTGATGCTCCGTTCGTGCTATGTGGCGACTTGCAAAGCAATCCATCAATGAACGAGCGGCTGGCGTCACGGCGAGCTTTGTCTCGATCGCTTTGATGCATCGCTTCGATCAGCCACCGAACGTCACGACACAGTTTTTGCATGTGTCGTGACGCTCTGCAGAAACCCTTTCTTCGAAATGCGACAGCCGCACTTCTGCGGAAGTGATATGCACGTGTACTTGAGTTAGGTGCATGTTAGAGAACGCTATATAGGTGGTTGAAAATTTTATGGCGTCCTTCATATAGTTTGGTTTCAAGACTTCAAACTGCTATTATTATTATTATTATTATTATTATTATTATTATTATTATTATTATTATTATTATTATTATTATTATTATTATTATTATTATTATTATTATTATTATTATTATTATTATTATTATTATTATTATTATCAACCATGTGGTCCTAGTACCGGTACACGCAAAAATAAAAGTATACAAATAGACAATACGATACTGAGACTCTTTTGAGAAAAATTGAAGAGTGAAAACACACACAAAGTAGAAATAAACTCACAATGGGAAGAGTAAAAAGACAAGACGAGAATCAAGGAAAGGAAGTGAATAATAAAGAGGAACATACACAACTATGTAGAAGCCTTCCTCAGAGACGGAAAAGGGAATAATCTGTACATTGTGAAAATCTATGTTAAGACAGTGCAGAGCTGAGATAAAAACAATGACAGCGGACAGTGAAAAACATCAAGGTCACGAAAGTCAACATTATATAGACTTTGTATTCTGTAATCAGTAGAGAGTTGAAAGAAATTGGCAGGTACATGAAATGGTTGATTCTCTCTGGTTAACTTCCGCGGAATATGGAAGTTAACACAACTGAGAAGCAAATGACAAGATATTATGCCGCGAACTTAGTTTGGAAAAGATTAAGAGGTGAGCGCGATTTCGTCGGCAGTGAAGTGATGGCAATGATAGTAATCTCGCAGTGTTGGAACGAGATCCAGGGTCATTTCTAGCGAAAAGATGACAGTAAATGCTTATGAATTTTTCCTGCACTCGCTCAGTGGCGTCATTGCCAGATTTAGCAATGTCATTCCAGATCACAGATGCATATTGAAATTGAGAAAGACATATTACGGTGTACAATTCGTTGAAGGCTGCAGGAGAACTGAATTTTCGATAGATTCTACAAACTCAGGCGAGAGAGTGAAGGCCACGCATGACAGCACGCTTAGTGTGAGGAGAAAAAAATTAGCATGCTACCAAAAAGAACGCCAAGATCACCGAATTAATAAATCTTACATAAGGACGTTGGCGGATTATATGAGAGGCATTTGCCCTGCAGTGGGCGTAATGAGGCTGATGATGATGAAATGGTATTGACAGAATAAGGAAATGACACGGTGGATGTTTTGCGCAATGTATACGCGCATACTCATGAATTTGTTCTTTGAGACAAAGGTTATCACACCATACGGATAAAAAACACAAAGCTGACTGCAGCAAACGACAGTCGTTAGCTGATGTGATCGGCATACAAGAGAAAAAGAATAACGAATTGCAAAAGAAGCATGATTAACGTAAATTAAAAATAAGAATAGGCATTATACCGTTATCACACCATATGAAGAAAGGACACAAAGATGACTGCAGCGAACGACAGTCGTTTGCTGTTGTGATCGGCATACAAGAGAAAAGAATAATGAATTGCGAAAAATTGATTAACGTAAATAAAAATAAGAATAGGCCTAATACCAATCCTTGAGGTACTCCACTATTCTCTTTGTACAATGAAGACGTTTGGAAATTTACGGCAAAATAACAAAGTCTATTAAGCAGATAGATGTGCAAGAGATTCACAGCAGAGAGTCAACATCAACGTTTGTAAGTTTAACCAAGAACAGTGAGTTGCTGACTACGTCAAAAGCGTTGCTCAGGTCACAGTAGACTACGTCAACCTGTCCTCTCTGAGAGATAGGTGGGGCAATTTGAGTCATGAAACTACCAAGATTTGTGGTAGTTGAACGGCAAAAAAAAAGAAATCCGTGTTGATTAGAAATTAATGAAGTTTTCACGCAAACATACAATATGCTGTAAAGCGCCAGCTCTAACATCTTCGATGTTGCACACAGTAGGAAAAGCAAAGATAATTAGAAACATCAATTTAGCAGCCCGACTTAAATACTGAGAAAACACGTGAAATTTTCCACATGCTGGGAAATGTGGAAGCGTTCAGACAGTTATTTAATATTGTAGCCAGTACTGGGGCAAACATACCACCATAAGCCTTTAGAATAGCTGGAGGAATACCATCTGGTCCACATGATAAGGGCGGTATTACGCGCCTATTATGCACGAACAGATTAGCTTTTCATCCAAACGGCAGACCACTAAATGTGATAATTGCCTTGTGCTGTTGTCTTATCTGAGGCATATAATCTTAGGCATTACAAACTGGTAAAAAAATGGGTGACGAAACAGTCAGCGATGAGATGCACCGTCTCAGTCCAGTAGCCGGAAGGACTCCCCACTTTTGCTTGACTGCTTGCGTTGATACTTCCAACACTCAGCTGGCCTGTAGTTTTTTTTCTTTATAATGCAAAGCGGTCTCGTTTGTATCGGCGTCAAAGGAGAGCTAAAAAAAAATCTTTCCTTCCACTTGCTAAATGGACAACATTTAGCCTTCTTGTGTATGCGATGCTTTAGGGCACTTGTGAGTTCAGGGGAGAACAAGTGGGGATATTTACGATGTGTATATTGTGGTATAAAATTACGCATGCTACTTGACACAAGCTCCGTAAATTCCTCTACTTGTTCATCACCATTTGGCTTGTCGGTAACCTGTGACCAATGAACGGCTGACAAGTAATGATAAAAGCCCATGTGTAGTCCCCTCTTTTGAAAGCAAATCTAGAAGAATGTTTAAAATGAATACTGTGTAGCTCGTTGTTTCGGCACATGCAGATAATCGTACATTAGGTGGTGAGTGGAGTTTGCCAGGACGAACAAGAGAGATGTCGGAGCGTGCAATTCCAACGGGCTTGACAGACATGGAGGTCTAAGACATCGTCTTAGACAATGAGAAATGGTAAGTGGGCTCCTGTCAATTTGAGGCACATTGAAGTCACCAAGAACAACAATTCTGTGCCCACTATGAGACAATACCACTTGTTTAGTGGAAGACAAGACGTCATGAAGCACAGCAGAGGAAGTGTGGAGCGGTAAATAGAAACATGCTCTCAACAATTTTTCTCGGTGCTCCATGCTGATTTCTAACCACATCGAATCTTGGGAATATTTTAGGTGCTTCCGTCTAAAGTAATAATAATAATAATAATAATAATAATAATAATAATAATAATAATAATAATAATAATAATAATAATAATAATAATAATAATAATAATAATAATAATAATAATAATAATAAGATTGGGACTGGGGAAGTACTCCACATTTAGTCAGCAGCCTGAAATAACCAATCGATTGGTCAATGAAACCAACCAATCAAATATTTAACGTGCTCAGGGACAACCTTGTGTTGGCACTCGAAAAAGGAATACTAATTAAAAAAACACTGTAAAGACTATACAGAGAAAATTAATTTGTGCTCTCTCTCTTCTACCCTACTTTTTAGCTTTTTCATTTCCTTTGCTCCCTGGAAGGGTGGCAAACAGGAACTGCATCGTCTGTGTCTTTTTTTGTCGATCTCTTTGCTTTTTCTCGCCCAAATTCATGCTCACCACGCCCCTCATAAGACAATTAAGCTCACGTTCTCCCGCCCCGCCGCGGTGGTCTAGTGGCTAAGGTACTCAGCTGCTGGCCCGCAGGTCGCGGGATCGAATCCCGGCTGCGGCTGCTGCATTTCCGATGGAGGCGGTAATGTTGTAGGCCCGTGTGCTCAGATTTGGGTGCACGTCGACGAACCCCAGGAGGTCAAAATTTCCGGAGCCCTCCACTACGGCGTCTCTCATAATCAAATGGTGGTTTGGGGACGTTAAACACCACATAACAATCAATCAATCAAATCAAGCTCACGTTTTCGAAATTCTGAAGTGAATACGAGTGTAGGCGAATGAGCGTGCACAAGAGTGAGCGCGCGACGCTATTGTGTGTAGTTTTTAAGCGTTACGAGCAATTTACTTCAATCTGCTTCCGTCTCTCTCCCCTTTTGAGCGAAGCTTCTTACGCGCGACCATGTTTGATGGTGGTGGTGGCATAGTACGCGCGAAAGCTGATGGGTGCATGTATACTGAAGTGCAACCCTCGAAGACGCGCCTGTCGCATGCGTTTCTGTACGTGCCATTTCAGTGAAACTGATGCTGTCGATCGTGGGCTTATCGGCGCTCGGCTATTTCTGCCATGGCAATCTGATTCATCGAGGTGACTTGTCATTTCACATTGCCAATTTAATCGTTGCCCCTGAACAAGAATGCGTTAGCGTCGTCGTTGCCTGTAGCAACTAAAGTGTTCCTCTGCTAATCACATTGGTGAATTCTCAGCATAGAGGAAGGAAACAGTTAGGAAAGATATAGAAAGAAAGAAATAAATAACAAAAAGTTGTAACTCAGGCACGCACATGTGAGGCCTCGCATCACTTTCCCGACAGGGATAGACTCCTAATGTTTTTTTAACACAAAGTGTTTTATGCCGGAGCCCTCCACAGCTCCGCTGACGTATTTCCGTCACGGATTTGACGTTGTGAAATATATACTGATTGATTGCGATGAAGAAAACTAGAAAGAAATGTTCTGTCGCGGGACGTCGAACAAGTGACCTTTGAATTCTGCAGCGCGCGGTGCCAACTACTACGCCGCATAGCGCACGTTGTCGAGAGCACTAACGGCAAGCACTTTATATAAACCATACGCCGTTTGGTGGTCCTCAGAGCTCTGTAACTTCAGGGCGTTTTTGTCATTGGTAGCGAGCTGACGGGACGGTCTCGCGTTGGGCGTGCTCTCAAGGTCGTCGTCGCCTGTAGCGTTTCGATGAGTGCCGTCTAAACGGAGCGTTGCGGAGCGTGGTGTCTCCTGCGCGCGTGCTTATCAGTATCGTGATTTGGCAGAGCACTAAGGTCACTTCGCTCGCTGCCGCGAGTATCCCGTATATTTTTCAGGAGCTTGCGCGATTGCACCTCCCCCTCATTTCAGCCCATGCGCATTCAGATTATGCCGGCGAGGTCAATGAACTTCTTGACGCCCCAATAACAGAAACGGAAGTTTGACATGATTTATTTTCTTTTAAAACAACATCTGTGTCAGGTATCGATAAGGTAACTAATAAACTACTTAGAAATCTCGACGATCAATCAATCACCGCCCTCACAGACTACTACAATCACTGTTTCAATACTGGCTCCCTTCCTAACTCATGGAAAACCGCTAGGGTCATCTTTATCCATAAATCTAATAAGCCCTCAGACATAGCTAACCTTAGACCTATTTTTAATGTCATGTTTGGGCAAAACTCTTGAACATGTCATTCTTAATTGCTTAAACAAGTACGCAGAAGATAATCGGTTATTCACAGTAGAGATGATTGGCTTTCGCCAATCACTCTCTTGCCTGGATGCCATGCTGAGGCTCAAGCATGACATCCTTACTCCCAATGGCAGTAAAGACACCCAAGCCATTATAGGGCTCGACCTGCGCGGTGCGTTTAACAACATAGCTCATGCATTCATTTTACGGGAATTGGATGACCTTAAAAGTTGGCAAGAGAATGTATGACTATATTCGCGAATTCCTCAGAAACCGCCCGGCTATAATTAGTCTCAATGACCAAAATTCTCCCCCAGTCACCCCATGTAGCTTTGGCACACCTCAAGAATCAGTCCTCTCACCGTTCTTTTTAACCTAGCTATGAGGTCTATTTCTGAGACGCCAGCTAAAATACCGGATCTCCAATATTCCTTATATGCCGATGACATTACTATATGGATGAAGGGCGGATCCGATGGTTACATTCAAGATACCTTACAAGAGGCCGCAGATGTGGTTACCACGACCGCTAGGCTTATGAACCTCGAGTGCTCGCCAGCTAAATCTGAGTTTTTGCTGATCTCTGCTAATCCAGCATTCAGACAAACCTGAATGGGAAGCAAGTTCCTGTTGTCGACAAAATACGTGTACTAGGCATGCACATTCAGTCGAACAAACTCAATACTTACACGCTTCGAACGGTTGCTATCAGCATAGAACACGCAACCAGACTTAAAGGAAGAGTGTCCAATAAGCACGGAGGTCTTCGTGAGACAGATTTATTAAGACTCGTACAAGCGTTTGCCATCAGTAAAATCACCTTTTCCCTCCCATATCTTCACCTAACAAGGCCTGAGGAAAATAAGGTAATTTCACTGATACGCAAGCTCTACAAATTTGCTCTTGGAGTGCCAAGTACAGCTTCCACATAAAAACTTCTGGCTACAGGTTTGTCCAACACCTTTAGCAAGCTCGCAGAAGCCCACCTGACAGCTCAATACCAACGCTTATCGAACACCCACACTGGTAGGCGTATTTTAAACTCCCTAAATATTACTCCAGCACCTATGATTAAGGAGAAATTTAATATTCCCCACCAGCTACACGAGAACTTTCATATCCCTCCTATCCCAAAAAAACTATGCATCTTGTTCATCACGACACACACACACACACACACACACACACACACACACACACACACACACACACACACACACACCACACACACACACACACACACCACACACACACACCACACCACACACCACACACACACCACACACCACACACACACCACACACACCACACACACACTCACACACACACACACACACACACACACACACACACACACACACACACACACACACACACACACACACACACACACACACACACACACACAAATTCTTGAACTGCAATGATGTGGTCTATGTCGATGCCGCAGAGTATCCTTGTGGGCAGAAATTCGCGTTGACAGTTATGAACTCTGACGGCAGTGTTGTAACGGCAGCATCCATTAGAGTCTCGTCTTCGGAAGAGGTGGAGGAGACAGCGGTTGCACTTGCCGCTACGATTGCTTATTCTTCTGTCATAGTGAGTGATTCGAAAACTGCCATTACAACTTCGGAGCGGTTAGGGTTTGCAGGACAGCCCTAGCCATTCTCTCCTGTAATCCGTCATCCCAACTTATTGCGTTAAACTCGACACCTGCTCACTCAGGCATGGTAATGAGGCGGCCCACGCAAGCGTTCGATCTTTCACGATCCGAGCGCAAGCTCGCCTCTATAGGGGACGTTCCTGAAACCAACGATTTACCTATTGCATGTACATCTAAAGAAAGATTACTTACATACGACATTTGTGGGCACCACCGCCTCATTCGCCGAACCCTACCGCCTTTACGGCGTCAGTTCCCCCGCAGGCATGAGGTCCTCTGGCGTAAACTACAAACCCGAACTTTTCTCTTCCCTACCTTACGCCACAAGATGTATCCCGGAATATACCCTAATTCAGAATGTAAGTTTCGTACGGTAAGGAAAGCGGACCTTAACCACATTATGTGGCAATGTCGAAATCACTCCCCTCCCGCGAGCCTTCGTAAACGAATAAGTAGTCAAAAGCTGTGGGAGGCTGCCATGCGCAGATACAACCCCGACCTTCAGGAGGCTATCCTGAGGTGGGCTGAGGTGGAAGAAGAGGCCTACCGCGAGTAGGCTTTCTCGCCTTCTCGCAGCCCCTTTTCCTTAAGATAGGACAAATAATGTTGTTTCTCTCTCTCTCTCTCTCTCTCTCTCTCTCGCGCGCACGCTTGTACTGTGTATACACTTGGGTTCCTTTCGCGAGCGCCTTTCTGTTTCAACAGCACGATTTGTGTAAGTATCGCGCTGTGACAGTTGGTCCGCGCACTGTGTGCTCTTCATGCTCATTTCGTGCCTGCTTTTTGCTTGAGATGCCCGCTACAGGTTTTGAGCTGCCTGTCGTTCTTCCCGTGAATTTGCAATTTGCTACTGTAGCATTCATTCCTCCGTCCTTGTGGCGAAGGAATTCACGAAAAACGATGAACTACATCTGTAAAGACGCGTTTCACTTTCGCGTTACACTGACTTCTACAAAAAGAGGGATCACTCGCATTTTGTGTGTGTCTTGCGTCCGTTACAAGTGACCAGCAACATTGGGGAAGGAAGTTATCGCTTAAGAGTGGGATGCTTGGTCTGCAGATTCGGTTGCAACGCTCACGTCTTTCCACTTATGTATGTGGCCACATCTCCGTCCGTACAAAGGATCGTACCCAAACCGGTGTCGCGGCAACGACAAGGCCTTTTCTGGCGTCTCAAGCCTCTTCAGATTGGATTGGATAAACTTTTATTTGGTCCTCCAAAACACAGATCACTGTGTTGCGGGCAGCTCCCACGTGGGGACTGAGATGCCAAGCTCCTCAGCCGCCTCGCGGACTTGGTGGACAGCCGAGAGCTGGTCTGCCAAGGATGAGCTGCGGACTGCCGCCTCCCATCTGGCAGAGGTGATGTTCGATATATGAGCGAATTTGGTGCACTGCCAGAGCATGTGTTCTAATGAAGCTATTTCGCCACAATGTGGACAAAGATTACTTGGGTGTAGGTCAGGGTACATGATGTGTAACATTTTCAAAGTAGGGTACATTCGCGTTTGCAAAAGCCTTAAAGTAAGTGCTTGGGGCTGGGTTAGATATTTGTGAGGTGGAGGGAAAATCCTTCTAGACAGATTAAAATGTTTAGTGAGCTCGTTATATGTTGTAAGAATTTCCCGGTTATCCCCTTCACCGGTAGAACGCATCCCCGGGGAGGCGCGGTTGGAGAGTTCTCGCGCCGCCTCGTGTGCTGCTTCATTGAGATTGGGAGGGGAATCGTTGATTTGCCCAAGGTGAGCTGGGAACCAACTCAGAAGATGATGCGTTATGTTCTTGCTTTGCAGTATTCTCAGCGTTTGTTCAGAGACCGTCCCCTTGGCGAACGCCCGTAGTGCTGCCATGGAATCACTGTAGACGACTTCAATGTTATCCATCTTGAGTGCTAAGGCGATGGCCACCTGTTCCGCAATAATTGGGTCTTTCGTCCTGACCGTCGCTGAGTTGACGACACGGCCAGCCCCATCGACCACCACTGCCACAAACGCTTTCCCATTGGCGTAGGAAGCCGCGTCAACAAATACGACTCCTCGTTCTTCGTTTGAGACTTGACGAAGTATAGTCCTGGCCCTCGCTACTCTTCTTCCGACGTTGTGTTCTGGATGCATGTTTCAAGCCTCTTCAGAAGCTCCCCGAAATTCAGAAACGACGCCAGCCTATCATCAGCTCAGCAGGCGGTAAATGCATAGACATACTGCGTCCATATAATTTAAGCATGAATGAATGAATCTTGGTCGCGCGGATGAGCACGTCGTTGTAACCTGCATCACACCGGTTCGTCGGGGGTGCGTTGCAGGAAAGACGTTGTGCAACTGCTACAGACATAGAAAATACGTCGGCAAAGAACTTCACCGCGGGACAGGAATCGAGATAGCACGGTCGCTCCATGTCAGCACACGCGTTGCTATATCGCAATTCGGAGAGAGAAACCACGAAGCCAGCCCTTTATTCAGCGGATCATCACGAGGACTGACATGCACGAAGGACACCACGTGTGTGCCCACACGACGACGGTATCCCTTCTCTGAACCTTCTCTCCTTTCGGACAGTATATTTGTTGACCACTTGCCGTCTCCCTCCACATTTTTCGAAAGCACCGTGATCTACGATGAAACCGATATGTAGCTTGTACAGGAAAAGAAAAAGCATAAAGCAGTCAAATAAGAAATAAGCGGTGAGAAGTGGCGCACACAGAGAACAATGAGAGCAGGTGCACGTGTTTCGACTGCGGTCATTGTTGACAGGAACGCTGGCGCGCAGCTCCGCATTTACCCGCTAGTCGTGTGCACGAGTTGCGCAGCTTCCGAAGAGACCTACCTTCTCGCAACCACGCGTTGGCGCTGTCAACGGCAGCCGCCCATTTCACGATAAGCGCCAGTCATCCCGTCCTGTAGGTGCCTATATAGCGTAATTATTTCAGGCCGGCATCGTGCGGCCTTGGCTTACTGACAATGGCCTCGTCGCTGGCGAGATCGGCCACGATGCGCGGGGTTTGCTAGAGTCGGGTTGTCGCATGCCGTAGGCGGGAAAAGGGTGCGTACGCGAGAATGCGGTGTTCGAGAGAAAGAGTCAAACGCGTCCCATTGTTGTCACGAGCCGAACAATTCGAATGCAGGTACAGCCTATATATCCGCGTCCGCGTGTCTCGGACTTGCGTTGTCTGCCCAGGCTAAGCACGAAGGGTAGAAAGGGGCAAACTGATGCAACGTCCCTATACATATATGCCGGACAAAAGGAGCGGTCATGGCTTCCGCGAAGATTGCGGTATGTTTGAGATCGTTCAGAAAAACAAACAAACAAACCAAAACCACGAATAGTGTGACACCGGTAGATAAGAAATTTATGAAATGAAGCAAGCTGTACACATTGCCCGAATGCGGTATTTGTCGGCATACGTATTTAAAGAAAGAGCGGAGAAGGAAAAGCGGTTGTCGTCGGTCACGTGTATGGCCAGCGATTTTATCGTGCGCATGCCTCTCCGCTGTAATGTAGATTCAAGTAACAATGGTTACTTCCTTGTGCTCTATAATAAGATGCAAATCACGCGCAGTTTTGCATGCCGGCAGAAAGGTCAGTTTTGCATTTTTTATGTAAACGCTAAATACTAGTCTTCGAATCAAAAGCGAAAAAGAAAATGAAAAGTGGGTCCGAGAAAGCGATCGGATAGTAAGAGATGACAAATGGGGGGACGCAAAACCTGTTGAGTCCGCGGTTTCTTTTAGTCTATAAATATTTATGAATGGAACTAGCGCATTACCAGATGTCTCACTGCGATTGCATAAGGCCGTAAACCACGCAACGGCTATGAATTTCCTGATTACCACACTTTTTTTTCTCTTGGCAGGGTGGACATCTATATTTCGCTTAGCGAGCAGTGACACTATTGCAGCTTCCCAATAGTCCTCTTTCATAGATTAAGGAAAGCCGTTCCAAATGATTGTCCAGGATGCGACACTAAAAGGTGTATGGTTTGCCGTCCAAGTTGGTGAACCGTAACAAGCGCGCCAAAAAAAAGAAAGAAAGAAAAAAAAGCAAATGAACAAAATTAGTAAACAAATAAACAAGCAATCAAACAACTGAGAAAGAAAGAAAAAGAAAGAAAGAAGAAGAAAGAAGGGAAGAAAGCAAGAAAGAAAGAACGAAAGAAAGGAAGAAAGAAGGAAAGAAAGAAAGAAAAGAAAGAAAGAAAGAAAGAACGAAAGAAAGAAAGAAAGAAAGAAAGAAAGAAGGAAAGAAAGAAATAGAATATGTGTAGTAGAAGCCCTCTCCTTTCTATGACCCCCCGCTTCTCAGCTGCTGCCAGTCATCCACGTGCTTTATTATTTTTTTAGCCTTTTTTTTATTCCAGTGTACTATGCCTATGCGGGGGCGGGCGTGCTACGCTTTTCGGCGGACTGTACGGTGTAGCGGCTGTTCGACCGCGGTCGAAGGAGGAGGAACGCGACGGCTGTCGTTTTTACGAGTTCGACCTAGAATCTGGGATATTCACGTAACGCGTCTCCGCTGGCGAGCGTGAGGGGTTCGCGGGGCAACGGGAGGGAGGACGCAAACACAAACCGTTCTCCCGTACCGGGGACCCCCCCCCGGTTTTCCGCCGGCCGTGGTAACGTTTCCCTGGTGCGCAGTGACGTGCCGCTGACGAGCAGTGAGGCGTCGGTGCAGGGGGCATAACACGCACTACGTTGAAGTTGCCTGTGCGATCGGTTCTTGGCAGCGAAGCGTTGAATCCGAGCTGCGGATGACGGTGAGCTCGGTCAAAAGAGTACTGCGGTTAAGGTGGGACGAAAATGTGGATTGAAGCCATAGAGTTTCCCAACATTGACTAGAGGGAACTCTGGGCGGTGTGAAATACGAGCGTGATACGCATATACGGGGACAGCTAAGATACGGACAAGCTCGTGAATCACCGACTCACTCAATCGACCATTTTGACGCTGAGGAACTGTGCAGCCATGACCGTTCTGCCACCACGGTAATGATGGGAAGTACACGGATTTGCCTAATCTTCGCGCTCGCGGCTTTGAACGCATTTGTGGCTTCGTTTATTCTTGTGTTTCGGCGTTTGTTTCGGATTAGAAAAAAAAATGTGTCATAGTGAAATTCGCAAGGAGGCTTGAATTGGTGAGCATAAACGGTCAAGGTGGTAAACTGCTGAAAATTTGCTGATTTTCGTCTTGCGACAATGCGACTCCGTACCACACGAAGCCAAACCAAGCCGAAGAAAAAAAAAACGAAGTTTAGACAAATCTGTGTACTACCCACCATTCCTGTGCCGGTTGGAGCACCGTGCTAGAGCGGCAGCTCCCATAGGCGTAGCGCCAGAATTCCTTTTAGTGTGTTTATACACCTTTTCACTGGAAGGAAAAAAACACCGCCATGATGGGCTGTACGCGGGAGTACAAAGGATAAGGGCGCAGCGTTGTCAGTGCATTTTCGAGGGGACGCGTCAATTTGCACAGCCTAAGGAGGGCTATGGCGGCGCCCAGGGAGGCGTTTATGAAAAGGTGAATAGGATACTCAATGACTGAAGCTAGATCTTTAGATGCCTCATCAACCGCCAAAAGTGATTGTCGCTGGCTTCGGCGTCAACACAAATAATGCGAAAATGACGTCGAATGAAAATCACAGTACGTCAAAATTTGTTACTTGTAATGACGCAACTATGATGTCCCACAACGTGACGGTGCGTGACGACGTCCGTAGATGACGTCATAACGCGTTCAATGGTGGACCGATCTCGAAGGCGCTGCAGAACAACGTGGAAAGCAGAAAGCTCCCGATGCCTCTGGTCCCGGAAGCCGGGTAAGCCGTGTTGGGTACAAAAAGCTATGGGGTGAGAGGGTACAATTGACTCCGAAAAAGAAAAGATGACTTTCATCACTTCAGTCCTCTTAGCCAAACGCACAATGAACTTTGCGTTCCAAAAATTGATTAGCGTTTCAATAATGAATAATCGATTGGTGTGACAGCAGGAGGAAGAATAAACGTTGTACGAAATAACGAGGAAGTTTTCCTTTGAGAGAAAAAGAAACAGGCAACTGAGCGTCGGGACAACGTCGAAACTACTCGTTCAATAACTAGGAACGCAGCAGCAAACTGAGGCATACCGTAGTGCGTGTGCCACCAGCCTGCGCTAAGTATTTCTCGAAGTATTTTGTGTAGTCGTGTTTCAAGCCTCATAGCAATGTTCATCTCACAGGCTTGTATAGAAAGTGCAATCCGCGTGAGCTTCGCTTCAGGGAGACGGCATTCAAGTGGGGAGCTAAAGCCACAACATACCTGGTTTGCTTCGGCAACGCAAGTCCCAGAAATGCCCATTCATCAATGCAGGAACTTACAGTGGCGAACAAACCCCCGAGTAGAATGTCTTTTTAATATATATGAAAGCCATGTCAATTGGTTTGTCGTACGTAGAAGATTTCTCAACTGCTTTACCGATCATGCACTCTTCGAAAAGTTTTAATTTTTTGGTTTGATATTTTTATTGATGGCCAGGCCTGTTATGCGTGTCATAAACGTATTGTAATAGTAACTTTTATTGAAACGCATGGGCAGAATTTCATGAAATGCCTATTTTTTATAATTATATATATGCGTTACTTTTCAGTGAACTGTATTATTTTCTTGTCTAGTTATGTAGCACTGTTCTTTTGTTTTCTTAAACAAATTTCTAGATATGCCAATAGATTTGCTTTGCTCCTTGTTCTGTGAGCTTGTGTGCCCCGTGGTTCCACCTGTGCTTGTAAACTTGTAGTGTTTTCCACATGCATAGTCCTTTGTGACGGCAGTATACTGTAAATAAAATAAATAATGAAAATAAATAATGATATATTTGTACGGCCTAATAAAAACACAGGGATTGGAAGCAAGACAAGAAAAATAATCAGAACAAGAGCTGCTTTTTTTTAACTTGACTTGGTGTTTCACTTTATTGGGGCCTGTGTCATGACATACTGGTCATTATGGGGACTGGCATACCGATAGGTGTCGATACATATTGAAAAACAATAGACACGCTGAAACGTTCACGGTGGAAGCATTCATTAAAGGGCCACTCATCAGGTTTGACAATTTTGACCTGACAAGCGCCAAACGGACATTAGGCGTTCACGATCACATCTACGGAAATTTGCAACGCTGATCGCCGTGAAAATGGGTGAAATTTCAGGATGAACGCTTCTCCCCCTTCCTTTCGCGGGTGCGCGCCCAGAGAATGAGGGCATGACGTACACGTATGACTTTCCCTACGTACACGGCAATGCTGTGACGTTGGTCCTCTACGTAGACGACTGTGCTCTGACGTTGCCAACAGTAGCACGTGACAGGGCAAAAATTGTTCAACACTACTTGTGTAGTTTATGTAATTTGTTGCCTGAATAGATGAATAGGCAGCCGGCAATGCAGTTTACGAGATCTGATGGTAGCACCAGAACACGCAGCCTAGCGAGTAGGCGCAGCAAAACAGTCTTCCAATGCGTAGCCTATAGTGAGTGGACGCAGCAAAACCGAACTTGCGCGTGCATATCATTTTCTTTTTTAGTTGTGAGCAAGGCGGTCACGGCTGATTATGTAAGCGCCCAGGAAGCTTTCTTTGAAAACGTGCCAAAAAGGGCACTGACACTTCAGCGTGTCACTGTGTTCAGCGAGCGTTCCATTTTCTTAGTAGCCCTGGAGGTCGGTACCAACAATGCTGAGGCGGCCCAAAGAGAATCGTCGCGCCCTCTGGTCCACTGTCTGGTGCCTATAGAACTTAAGATAAATAATGAGACGCAATAAGGAAACGCGCGTCTTTTCCAGTTTTTCCCCGGGAATTCAAACGAGATGCGAAGCTAATGTGCCTGCGTTTCGCATGCGTTTGCGTCCCCGTAATTAGCGCATCAAGCGGACGCCTGTCTTGGAAAATTAATTAATGATGCTGCACGTTCGAGCACTCATTATGCGACCGCGTCTGAGCCTGCGTTTTCGAATCATCCCACAGAAACAGGCAGTGAGTGTTGCCACTGACTCTTTTAGTCTAATTCACCAAACTACGAGCAAAAAGTCGCTAAAAGCCGCCATTTTTCTTAAACTTTCACCAATAAAAGTCGCCACTGTACGTTATCACTAGGTTGCTAGTAATAAAAAGTGCTAATTCTGTATAGCTGCGTGAAGTACAGTACCACCCGTAACCCCTTAATTATACTGTTGTTTTTCTAATGCCAGAGTCTCATCAACCGCTACAATACTGCCAGACTACTCCGTCGAGGCGTGGGAGTCGCTCCTGTCGTCAGCTGACTACCGTCTTCAGGCAGAAGTCGTTAACTGGGCCGAAACGGTCGTGGCAAGCTTTTGGCCACCACCATTCGAACCACCGGTAAATTAGGTTTACCGACCTTGCTATGCCGTCGATAAAATTGTTTCTCTCTCTCTCTCTCTACACCATGAGAGCACTGAGAAAGGGCATGCATGCACTGGCTGCAGCGTCCCTATAAATGCTAGCACCTGATAACAAGAGTTTGTGATGGTTTCAGTTGTAGCGAATACAGGGCGAAGCAGCCGCTATACAACCAGAGAAAGACAGTGTGTGTAGACTTCCTCCATATTCAGATAATTTCATTGCAGTGGAATCATCTGTGCGACAATTGAACAACTCAATTACAAAAAACAGAGGAATTAAATTCGAAAGTACTGCGTAACTGTCGCAATGTCCTCATTACGCTTTCTGTGCGGCCGCAATTTTACGCTACACATTTGCCTCGTAGCAGTTTCTGAAGGCTGCTAAAAAAGCCGACTTTTTCGTTGGCCAGAAAGCTAACATAAACTCTACGTACCACATTAGAATGTACTACAGTAGTGAAGAAGTCGAGGAGCTACCCTACTGAAACGTTCCGTATGCGATGTCCAATAATTCCGTATGTTTCCGTAAGAATCTTACGGAAATATATGAAAAGTAAGTGGGAAACATATGAATTCTTATGGTCATGGTCTGGTTATGGCCTTATGTCCAATAATTCCGTATGTTTCCGTAAGGATCTTACGGAAATATATGAAAAATAAGTGGGAAACATATGAATTCTTATGGAAACATATGGAATTATTGGAATCGCATACGGAACGTTTCAGTAGGGTATTCAGAACAGTTGGAGTTGTGGTGGAAACACGCGACCTCACTTTCATGTAGCCACTTCAGAAGCGAAAATTAACGAAAAAAAAGCAAGCTCTTAGAGGACCTAAAGAGCTTAGTATAACGCCACCGCCTCGCGGGACACGAAGCAGTCAGCTGACCTAAATTTTGCTGGAAGGTTGCTGGCTATCGCACCAGTGCACCAGTGACTCCAGAATCTAGGTATCGTTATGACGTAGTGAATTCCTCTTAAAGTGCGCCTTCGACTGGTGGTTTTGAAACTACGAAAAATAGAAAAAACGTTGTCTTTCATTCGTTTTGAAGAAACCGAGTATAGAATGCATAACTTAGTCGAGAAATAAGCCGAAATTTTTCAAAAATTTGCCATATCACCATTCGTAATTTAAGGTCGCCACGAGCTTCTCAAATTCGCCAATTTGGTGAAAAGTAGCCACCAGTGGCAACGCTGCCTGAGGCAGTAAGCCACAAAATGACGCTGGTCAACAAAACAACGACGCTCGAGTGCTCGGGGGTTGGGCTTGTTCGGGCACGTCATGCGCACGTGACCTTTTCGTAGATTGCCGGAGAGGGTAGAGAAGAGACTTGGCTTGCGAAGGCTACGTGGGGGAGCGGCAAGGGTTTCGAGCTCGCCTCCTCTCATACTAGTGTCGCACCGTTTAAAAAAAGACAAATCTCGTCTGCTCAGTTTGTAACGAACAGATTGAAGAAATGCTTTTGTCATAATGTTCTTCGTCGGACACACAACAACTTGCATCGTCTAACTGAAGTGTGGCAGCAATTGGGCTAGTTGGTATGGCATGCCGATAGTTATAGCGCGAGAACAAAACGACTGTCTTTCGTGTCCTTCTTGTCTCTGTGTCGTCGTTTTGTTCTCGCGCTATAACTATCGTCTTTCGTGTCCTTCTTGTCTCTGTGTCGTCGTTTTGTTCTCGCGCTATAACTATCGTCTAACTGAACTTTGTTAAGGGACCTGGTGAGTGGCCCTTTAACCTACACGTAGACAAAATGCCACGACGTGGTGGTCCTCTTTTACAACTCTTCTGCTCCTGTTGCATGAAGTGATGACGAAATTCTCGATACGGTGACATGTACAACCGACTCAATGTAAACTACTGAGAAGTCGGTTGTGCTATAAAAATACAATGTATACAGCCGAATGAGAAGATAAAGAAGATACCTTTGTGTCGTCTGACGCAAATGCCTGCGGACAGTTTGACCTTTTATCTATTAACACGTGGATCGGTACCAGTGTGTGGGAACCTCTTTAGGCAAGCGGATTCAGCTTTTATTTAAAAGTTTTCCGACTTGATTCTATTCCAGTTGCGCTGGATGCGGCGAAGCTTGCCGAAACCAGAGATTCTATCACTCGACCAGCCGATCTTACGCTACCACCTCTCAGGGCGTGCTGCAGTACTACCACATTGCGACACGGTGCACATAACAAAAAAAAGAACATATCTCTTGTATATTCCTCGGGCGCCCTCCTTCGTGGAGCCCGACAACGTTCTAGAATACATCTCGTCGACTCGCCGTTTCCGGCAGCTGCCGGACCATGCTCCGCGGAGGAACGTCAGCGGCCGTCCCACGTGTACGGCGTCTGGCGTGTACGCCCGGCTGGCCCCGATTCGCGACCGGGGCTTTCAACCTGAGGAGTCGGGGGTTTTCTCTGTCGACGTGGGGTTGATTGCGCGTAGCAGAACCGACCCGAGCACCCGCGGAGACGTAGTCGACGCTTGGCTCACAAGATAGTTGCAAACGTGAAGCCAACTGAGTGCGCTCTCTGAATGATTTTTTTTCAGGCTCAGCGGTGGTCTTTTTGCCGGCTGAGCAACCAATGTGATGACTCACGTTTCGGGGGTGGGGGAGGTGCTTCCGCTTGCCGCACGGTGCTCAAGCATGGCGAAATTTTCGTTCCGCGAGATTGTTCGTATCAAAACACCTTGTTGGGTTAGATGGTTAATGCTTAAGCGAAACGGTTACGATGCAAACTAAGGTAAAAACAGTCCACTCTCAAGTCTTTTCTCCTTAGCTTGTGCAGCGCCTTCTCAGCTTGTGTCGCAAACGTATTGAGCAAAAGATTATTCGCAAAACTACGTGCGCCACTAAAAGGCAGCCGTGTGTAAATGTTTAATGATATCGACCAAAATTCTCAGCGTTGGTCATTCCGTTTCGAAAAGCAAAACACTTCGTAAAAGCAACAGCCAACAAAGAAGTGTAGAAGGTTAGGCAAAACAGTCCAGGTGTCACCGATAGTATTCAATACCTTGTTTATTCGATACGAAGAAGTTTATACACCGTGCGAAAAACTCGCATGTTCTTAACATGCGACATCTACAGAGGTATTGATTCCCTTTTGTTGCCGTTCTAAGTGGACGGAGCTTCGTTTTAAAAGTGCTCGTCGGCTGTGTCGCTGCCACTTGTAAAGCCACTGAAAGGCGACGGGTGTCTTTTGCAGGTCAAATAACCAATCGTACATCTGATCTCAAGTACCGTTTCACTGCGAGGTCCATGCCGCAGGACTGAACGACTGTACATCGTAGTGCCATCTTCGAATCATTGAATATCGTCATTGTTCAACCGCTTGACAACGCAAAGTGGAACTGTATGAGAGTTCCGCAGCAGGGCATAACTCGCGAAGTCTTTCTTCTGTAATTTCACTCGACCACTGGCCAATGGCATAGCAAATTATGTGTCCAGCAATAAGACTGGCTGAAAATTTCTCTTATATTGTGTGCTTTCCCTATATCTGACTATTGATTCCTAATCTTCCGTTTTAGTATTTAGGCTCACGTTTAGTCGCCCATTATTTTTGTAGTTAAGCGTTAAGCGAATATCTGCACCATACCTCACTGAGTACAAAGTCTGTAAGACGTCAGAGACAGTGCGATAATTCACTCGAAGGCTTTACTCCTTGCTCATTTTGCGATCGTTCGTAGCGATGTAAACGCCGCAAGACGGCTTTAGCTGAGACACGACCTGCGCTATAGTCACTTTTGCAACAGTGGGCCCTGATCAGTGTATATCGCCGCTACTCCCTATTTCCCCTCCATTTTATGTTTTTTCACTTTTCTGGTCAACGACACGTGAATAAAGGCCGTCCATCTCTGCTTGATCTGGAAACGCTACAGACTGACCCCTTTACGTGACTCCCGATTATTTCGGTATATATACCCCTTGCAAGATGAATGACCGAAAGAGGTCCTGCGACGGGAATGGTGGCGGTGGTCACGGTGCGGCCCTCCTTACAGTGGATTGTCTCTGACCCCGCAGAACAAGGAATAAATATATTAAAACAGAATAATGGCGATCATCGAGACACGTGAGGCGCGTATAGAACAGCACGACGAGTGCGTTCCCGAATCTCGCGCGTGCGTGTCTGAGTTTTCGAGGGACGAAGGAATCGAAGCGCAAAGGAAGCGTCCAATGTATAAAGCGGTGGGCTGCGTGCGCGGCAAAATCAAGGGGCCACGTTGGCGTTGGGGTCGAAGGGGGAACAGTGACTCGTGGCGTGCCAAGCCGGAGTTCGAAAGACTGACGCTGCCGTCGTCGGCGCCCTCTTCGAAGGTCTCTCGCTCGGTATCAGCGCTGCCAGCGGAACCGTGTAACCGCGCCACGGGGAGACAAAGATCGAGCACTGTGCGGCCGCGGTGCAAGGCCTGCGCGCGAGCAGGAGGGGGCGTCCAAAGTCGCAAAATATGGCGAGGAGGGTCTTCGAGTGCGCCTCCTCTCTGTGCTAGAGCCCCGCCGAGCCCCTGGCTGGCTGGCTGGCTCGCACAGGGTTCAGAGCGCACCGCAGAGTTTGCCGCCACAGCCCGGGGTCGGAGGGCTAAATTTAGCCGCTCGTGGCGTGAGATGCTCGAGCGAGCGACGGCCGCCGAAACTTACTAGCTCGGTGAAATAAGTATATAAAAAAACAGCAGACAGTATAGATCGAGACCACGTGGGGCCCCCATCGCTTGTGGAAGGAATCAAACTACAAGACAAGAGTGAAGATATAGGAAGAGGTAAGAAGGAAGCTACAAGAAAGCGGCGTCAAGAGCCACGCAAGAAGTTTTAATGATGGCGTGGTTGACCAGCGTTGGCGCCGACGCTGCCAAAGTCGCGCGCTTTTCGTTGACGGCGCGTCACCTGGCGACGGTGGGCCGTCGTCTGCGCCGCTGGGCAACGTGGTGATCACCGGAGGATCTTGGCAACCATGTGCAAGGTCGTGGCAGTAGCCACGCCGTTTGCACGTAGCCCGGCCAAGACAACGTTGTCTGGTGCGTGTAGGCGCCCGTAGCGTCCGTTGAACTGGGCGGTAATGTTGCGCATAGGAAACTCAGACGGACACAAAACACTAATTCGTGGACAGTCTCTTGGTAAAAGTCCCTGGGAAATGATGGGTTGCGGTCAAGATAATTTTCTTGCACGCAGAGCTTACGAGCAGAAGAGACACGGTGGAGCATTCTGAGGATAAACTTTTTCGTGCGCCCTAAGCACCCGCCTAACCCCCCTCGCACAAACATTCATTATCTCCATTTATTGACTGTGCGTTACTTTGGATGTATGCCTAAACACAGTGTCTCATATACTTTCGAACTTGAAGCATGAATATTCTGAAACGTCACTAAAGCTCTTTTAGTATTGTGGAAGTACCTGCTCTCTCACAATATTTAATTAAAACAATAAAAAAGGAATCGCGTTGTTTTTCAGGTTGTCTTACATAAGAAGGCGAAAATTCGGCGCAGCTTCTCGCTGTGTCCCTGACACTCAAAGATGTATCAAGGTGGTAAGCAGTAGCGAATGCGTTGCTTCTCGCATTGTATGCACGAAAACCTTTGATGAGAGCAGGAATCGCTCATCAAGATGGACGAGCAGGCGAGGAGCATGCAGTAAGAACAAAATCGGCAGATTCTGCGTACCTTTGGAATCGACGTTATGCGAAGCATGCCGAGGGAAGGTGACCGCGTTGTGGTTTGTTTATTGAGCGATACGCCATGAAGTGACGCTAAATATATGTACAAATGTTGAACGCATAGACATATGTTGAAGAGTTTCAGATGTTTATATAACCAGCTGTTTGCACTTGCACAATGCTGCCAACTGGAACATGAGTATTAGCAACACCAGAATCGATAAGCTGATATGAAGCGCTGGTGCTGGCGAGGATGGTATACGCCTGGACACTGCTACATGAGTCAACTTCAGCGAATGTCACCCAACTACAACTGACGTGTGCCCGGCGAAACGGCTGCTTGATAGGTGCACACACATAATAGCAAGCACCGCAACCCCAATTCAAGTTTCACGAATATTGGTGTCTATTTGAAAAGTAGTTCGGAGAACTGACGTGGCTCTGTGGTAGAATACTTCGTTGCCACGCAGAATGATGGGGTTTCATTCCTGCTGGGACCATGATATTTGTTCTATGTGTTAGTCAGGTGAACTCTGCTGATGTCATGTTTTTTCTTAACACTCACGTGTTCAAATCGACCATGTCTGTGTATATACTAAGTGTCAATCACCTGTGGCACATACCCACATGCCAGTGGCACATACCCACCCGGAGGTATGTGCCACTGTTTGGCGGGAAGTGCTTGACGACGTACGTGGCGGGATTGTGACATTACTGATATCGTGACCAGTCGGAGGGCTGAAAGATATGCACGCTTTAAAGCAGCAGTGGATGTCGCGTGGCTCTCACTACCCCGACTGAGCACTCGTGGAAGCCGGTACAGAATTCTCCGCAGTCACCGTCCACAGACGGTTTCCACGACAAAAACGTGCAAGTCTTCACTGTGTTCTGGTCTCTCATGACCGCGACGCGCACTCTTCTCAACAGAATCACACCAGCTTAATGCGCACTGCATTGAGCCAGTCCTTGCAAGCCTTTTTAACATCTCGGATTCCAGTCTACTTTTAGGCAATCGCAGAAAAACTGGTCTTAGGAACTTACCTGTTGGGACTGTGTCAGTGTGCGTGGTGGACATTGACGTGTGTGTGTGTGCGCGTACGGCTTATTCTCCCTTTCCTTTTTCTCTCTCACTACCTTTCTTTCCTTCCTTCTGCCAGCGCGTAGGGTAGCAACCCGGGTACAACTTGGCTAACCTTCCTCCCTATTTCTCTGTTTGAACGAGTCTCAACAAGCTGCAATTGCTTTGCCGACCTATGGCTGCCACCATTTTGGGAATGGTGCCATACTGTCGAGCGCATTTTCTCCTTTCTATGGCGTGTGTTCTGTAGCTATAAGAAAATTTAGTACATAAACGAAAAAAGAAAGCTAATCGAAGCAAGCAAACAATGGAGACGGCAAGGTACACCGAAAAAAAAAACTTTTGTTGGTTTGGCACTTCTTGTGCTAGGGACAACTTCGTCCTCCTCCTCTGAGCTTCCTAAGCGTGCAGTGATGGAATGACGTGACGGCGTCCGCGGCACGTCAGCCGTCGCCGCAACGTGATGGGGCGGAGGGGGATTTCGGCCGGTGGCGAGCAGCTAGCGAAAGCAACAGCGTTCTCCGACAGTGAGACTTCAGCGGGGGGAGATCCCGGTAGAAACCGTATGTTTCAGCAGATGCGGGCGAGGGCTGATGAACAAGTCTAAAGAATAAAGAATAAAGAGGATGGAAAACACCGTTGGGGAGGCGGGGGGGGGGGGAGACATGCCGTGAGGCGCGTGGTCCCTCCTTGCTCCGGCCACCAACACAAATCCTCCTACACTTCCATTCTCTCCCACTGTCCCCTCCCCTCTCGTGCGTTCCGCGACCATATTTGGACGGGGTGGCAAAAAATCTGGCCCAGCGTTCGCTCTCTCTCTCTTTGGTGAGCGTACCTTCGCTCACTGTCCGCGCTGGTTTCATTTTACGCTGCTCTCCGCAATATCTCCTTCCTACCGCCGCGGATTCAACCTTGCCCTCCTCTTTCCTTCATCCTCCGCTCTCTCGACTCGCTTCGCCCTCGTGCTGTACTCTCACCTCAAGTGGCCTTCTTTCCTTCTCGTGCCGCTTGAGGGATCGACATCCTTCAAGCGGGGAAGCTCAGGAGGAGGGATGCCCGGAGGCTGCGCCCGAGAGCAGCCGAGGGGAGGACCAGGCTCGGCGACGAAGGGAAATTAAGAACGCCGCTCGCGTGGCGGAGAGAGGGAGCGAGCACGCAGACAACACGCAATCGTTCAGCGTGCATCAGCCAAAGCAACACATGACTGAAGAATAAAAGGCAGCAGGAAGAGGTGGCGGCGCGTGCCACACTCGGGGGTCCCCGTCGCTTGCGAGCTGGCGCTCGCGAGGAAGGAGCACACGCACTGAACCCTGCTTTCGCCAGCGAACATAGAACCCCTTTCGGGCCCCTTCCTTCCTTCCGATCGCAGAAGAGAAGCGCGGTGTGCATAGAGCAGATCGAGGGAGAGTGGATGCACGTGCTCGCCTGAGCACGTGCAGCTGTGCGCCGCCCGTCGACGACCGACCATCGGCTGCCTCCGGAAGATGCGTTCGTGCTGTTTGCGTAACGCTGATCCGACGAGAGTTGCTGTGTTTACCTCCTATACAGGGTACGAAGTTGGGCGAGTGAAACTCGATAGGGCACATAGCACAGTGATTGTTAGTGTAATACGTCGTGTTGGAGTCTATCTCGAGGTTACGTTGTGCTCTAAACGTTTACATGCTCGGACTAGCAGATGCTGCTGCCTCGAAGATCTAGGGCGTTTATGCTTAAACGACAAGGATACTTTGATAAAATGAAAACGCAATCAAACATCAAACTTGCGAGCTAAAGGAAAGCATGTTTACATTTACTCCCATCCTTGCATGACCGGACGTTCAAGCCAGGAACACCATAGATAGAAATAGAACAATATTGAAAATAGGGTTTATTAAAATGAAATGGTAATTTTTTCTCATTTAAGAATACTGATATGCACACAACCAAGAGGTATGCAAATGAGAGAGACAGATGAACATGATGCGTAAAAGTAGGTACGTTAATACGTAAATAAATATCCGGTTTGCTACCCTGCATTGAGGAAGGAGCAAGGGGAGACAGAAAAGTAAGGAAGAAAGATACGAATGAAAGAGGGGTGTAGTATAAACACACAAAGCAGTGTCATATTCGTTTAACGAGGCGGGTCACTCGTATAGAAACTATACCTGCTCATTCGTCGCTGTTTGGCGTCAAGCGGGATTGTTTCGGCATTTCAAAATCAAATTAGGATGCAAAAGTTGTTCGCACCATGTCATTGCATCGCCGTTGTGGTATGATGTCTCACTCGTTTGGGTGTCACTGGGCGTCTGATATCTTTCCGACTGCTGAGCCCAACGTCCACGACTTTTTTTTTCCAACTGGGAGGACAACAATATATCTAAATCTGCACAACACGGCGGCAATTACAAGTTATTCACTATTTCAATGCGCAGTCGCTGTCTACCCTAAGTATTGCTCTCCGCGGTGTCACCAAGTCCCAGAAAGCAATAGAATAAATGTGGCGTGCTCTATTGAACCTTTTTAAAACTTACAACCTAGACGACATCTGGGTTTATGTATGGTGTCTTCGAAATGTGGTGCCTTTATTCAAATCAGTTCAATTCCGTACAAACGTGGGGCATTGTCTGAGGCAATCAGTAACATGCATATATTTACCCTGGGCTAGGTAATCTGTGATATATTAACTGCGGATTTTCAAGCTGACACTTCGCCGATATGTTACTGCACAGATGCGTGAAAATGGAATGCAGAACTCCTTTTAAAGTGTACATGGTGGTAGTAGGTAAATTCATTTTCGATTTATGGGATAGTAACTTCATATTGATCTTTTCGTGAGCGTCGTCACAGCCTAACATGTCCGCAGAACACCCATCCGTGCACGCAACTATTTCCAT
Organism: Rhipicephalus annulatus; assembly: GCA_013436015.1. NCBI lineage: Eukaryota > Metazoa > Arthropoda > Arachnida > Ixodida > Ixodidae > Rhipicephalus > Rhipicephalus annulatus. The sequence goes on from WOVY01010435.1 coordinate 1,106,208, forward strand.
GGACACGGATCGCAACACAGAAAACGACAGCTCAATGTGGCGCCACTTAGACGATTCCCTCGAGCACAGTCGATGTTACGTTTCCCGCAGTCACTTCTGTGCAGTGCGGTCGGGAAATGCTAAGGGTCGTGTGGGCCAATCAATAACGACAATAGAGTAACGTGTCTTAGCGAAGGCCCTGCCCGCTGTATACGCTATACTGATATTTCCTTGAAGCTCCTATTCCATCTGTGTCGCACAGAGGGTGATCAGAGACGGACAATAGATCAGCCTTTCTGTTTTCTCTTGTGTGTATCAATTTTCGTTGACGAATCGTTGACCTGACTCGATGCTTTTCCTCTGCATAACGTGCTCTCACTGATACGAATTCTGGAGCCACACAGAGCCAAGTTTTGGCGCCCATTCGCACCTCTGTGACAATGGTGCTCCTTCAATCCGCGCGTCTCTTCGTCCGAACGAACGGCATGTGACCATCCGGTAGCGATTCTAGGGGGCAACTGCTGATAAAGAGCGCTATACGCTGATCTCTACGTGACGAGAGCAACGGGAACTACAGTTGGTGCAAAGTGCAGCTGCCAAGCATGGCGACATTTTTTTTTAAATGCGAAGCATTTCTTTGCGCAGTGCTAGCACTTTTGGCGTCTATCTATATCTATCTATCTATCTATCTATCTATCTATCTATCTATCTATCTATCTATCTATCTATCTATCTATCTATCTATCTATCTATCTATCTATCTATCTATCTATCTATCTATCTATCTATCTATCTATCTATCTATCTATCTATCTATCTATCTATCTATCTATCTATCTATCTGTCTGTCTGTCTGTCTGTCTGTCTGTCTGTCTGTCTGTCTGTCTGTCTGTCTGTCTGTCTGTCTGTCTGTCTGTCTGTCTGTCTGTCTATCTATCTATCTATCTATCTATCTATCTATCTATCTATCTATCTATCTATCTATCTATCTATCTATCTATCTATCTATCTATCTATCTATCTATCTATCTATCTATCTATCTATCTATCTATCTATATATCTGTCTGTCTGTCTGTCTGTCTGTCTGTCTGTCTGTCTGTCTGACTGTCTGTCTGTCTATCTATCTATCTATCTATCTATCTATCTATCTATCTATCTATCTATCTATCTATCTATCTATCTATCTATCTATCTATCTATCTATCTATCTATCTATCTATCTATCTATCTATCTATCTGTCTATCTGTCTGTCTGTCTGTCTGTCTGTCTGTCTGTCTGTCTGTCTGTCTGTCTGTCTGTCTGTCCGTCCGTCCGTCCGTCCGTCCGTCCGTCCGTCCACTTACTTACGACTACGTTTCTCGTGATCATCCCCATAATTTGGCGTGAAGCAAAAATAGTATAGCAGGGTAAAATAGTTTGACGAATATGACGCGTGGGTCAAAACGTGAATAATGTCACGATCCCGTCGCGCACGTCGTCAAACATTTCTCGCCAGGCAATGGAACATGCCAGTGGGCGGGTATGTGCCACTAGTATACGCGTTTGTACCACAGGTGATTGACACTTCATATCTAACCAAGAACGGCGAGAACACACAAGGGTAATTTCAACGCGTGAACGTTAAGAAAAAAGTTGACTTCGGCAGCGTTGACCCAATGAACGCATAGAAATATCATGGTCCCAGCAGGAATCGAACCCCAGCATCCTGCGTGGGAACGAAGTATTCTACCACAGAGCCACAGGTTTCGGAACAACTTTTCAAATAGACCTTAATGCTTTTGAAACGTCAATTGTGGTTGCAGTGCTGGCTATTCAATTTTAAGAACATTGTACAAGGAGTTTCTAGAAATGTATTCAATATTCTTTAAATATCAGCAAAAGGCGCCCCTTGCTCGCTGTCTTGACAGTTGGTTTTTATGTAGCGGCGGGCCTCTTAAGAAAGTTGAAGGCATCATTTAGAACAGTAACTAGAAAAGTGGAATGAATTAACTTTTCGATTAGCGGAGTTAAGCAGCTAAGTCAAATGGGAGAATCGGAGTGCTTCGTGCGAAGAACGCATTGCCGCTTTCAGATTTCGTAAAAGCGGCCTCTCGTAATAACTGCGAATTGATGACATTCTCCTAACTCCTGCCGCGAAACCTAAGCCAAATGACCGATGAGTGCTGCAAGCAGGCAACTGCATTGACGTTACAGTTCAAAACAGCGGTTTCAGTTCTTCCCCTTTCGATAACGCACGTGCGTCACGCGCATTGCAATTGCAGCACAGCTCGCACACACTCGCAATACGAAGTCGGTCGATGGTTGATATAACAACTCTCCCTCGTTTCGGACGTCTCACACGAATACGGCGGTTGCGCTCTTTCGTGTTTCGGTTTCGTCGCAGAATTTAGGAGAACTTCATTAATTCGCAGTTATTACGAGAGGCTCTGAAATCTCTAAACGGCAATGGGTTTTTCGCATGAAGGACTTCAATGCTCTCATTCGACTTAACTACCTAACTTCAATAATAAAAGGTGATTAGACTAAAACCTAATTACTGTTACAAATTATATCTTCGACCCTCCTAAAATACCTGCCGCTACAGAAAAAGCAACTGTGAAAACAGCGAACAAATAGCGTCTCGTACTGATTTTTAAAGAATATTAGACGCATTTATTGAAACACCCTGCATAGGTATTCCTGTCACACATCTGGAGGCGGAAATGTTGTAGGCCCGTGTGCTCAGATTTGGGTGCACGTTAAAGAACCCCAGGTGGTCAAAATTTCCGGAGCCCTCCACTACAGCGTCTCTCATAATCATATGTGGTTTTGGGACGTTAAACCCCACATATCAATCAATCATCCTGTCACACAGCCGTCACGCCAGGCTAACGTCAGTTGTAGTTGGGTGACATTCGCTTAAGTTGTTTTATGTAGCAGTGTCCAGGCTTACCATACTCTCGAGCACCAGCGCTTCATATCAGCTTATCACTTCTGGTGTTGCTGTTATACTCAGGTTACTTTTGGCATTGTTGCGCAAGTGCAAGCAGCTGATTTTATAAGAATCTGCAACTAAAATGCAGCTACTGTTCGGCACACTCCAAAACCGTAAAGAGTGCTATAGCATTTTTATGTTTGAGAGCAGCCCTAACAAAGTCATGTCCCGAAAAAATTTGCGATAGCTTCTACCAACAAATCAGTGGGCTAAATAAATACTGGGTACTAAGGACATGTGTTGTGTAGATAAGCCAACAAATTGATTGGTCATGCACGCGACAGCTTTCAGAAAACAATGACAAATAACGAAAACAGAAAAAAAGGTAGTGTCAGTCCTTATGCGCGCAAGATTGCTCATAACCTGAAAAACGCAGGTAACAGATATGGCCTACAAGTTGTTGTTTTTTTTTGGCACCAAACAGGCTTAATAAAATATGTTCCAAACTTGACCAGAAATTTTCCATAGCAGCGAAAACTAATTCCGGTAGTTGTACAATAAAACACACTACAAAGTTTGTTAAATGTATCCCAACGGTCGTGTATTGCTTGCCGCTATCAGTGGCAAGATATACATCTGCCAGACGGGTCGTTGTTTAAACATCCATCTTTTAGAACATAAGCGATCATTGGTTACCAACATTCATTCTCGCATAAAGGCGCGCTTCTCAGTGTGGCTGCTCGTCACTGTTCGGTGATACAAGTGTAGTCTTCCGTCATGGGAACCAACTGACCAGAGAAATCGTCGAAGCCTTCCACATAAATAAAAAAATGGCTGAATTAGTCAGTCATCAGTGCTGCTAAGTAACCGAGAAGCCGGCTTCCTCGAAGGATTTTAATTGAAGTTGTTTACATTTGTCGCATCCATATTTTCACTTCGCGTAGTAAGAAATGTTACGTTCAGGAATTAATCAACTCATACGATTTGTGTAATTAACTGTTAATAGCTCTCCACAGTTCAGTGCTATTTTACTACTTCAATTTGCCTTTGTATAATTGATAACACTGCTAACGAAACGTGTTGAATTTGTCACGTAGAGTTCATTATTATTGTTTTTTGTCTTCACTTGCTTTTGACTATTTTCTTGTTGTTTTTCAATAGTGAGTATTACCATTATGTTGTGTGTTGATCGTATTTTTATTGTTAATCAAGATTATTCATTATTACTCACAAGTCCGTATACTATTGCTGTATTTTTTGTAATTACCCCATCCATGCTGCCATAGGAGGTCCCCCTGTCAGTTTCTCTGAAACTTTAGGACCTCTTGCTGTAATAACGCTTACCATGTAACTCAACTGAACTATTTAATAAACTTGACTTGACTTGACTTGACATTGTCTTTCATGTTGTTTCAAATTCAAATTCAGGCACGTGTAAATTCGTGCCAAAACATTTGCCTGATAATACTCAGCGCTGATATTTCTTGTTTCATCCAAAAAAGTGTCTAAACATAACTGACGTATGCTATCACTTAATGTTTGTGTGTACGCGGGTCGTCTTTCCTTTCTTTTTGTTTAAAATTCTGTTTCAGGTACGTGTAAATCCACGCCAATGTTCTTAATTATAGCAAGAGCGGTCTGTGTTATATCGTCTAAAGGCGTCTAAGCTTATCTGTCGCGTACTATCGCTTGAGTGTGCGCAAAAGGTTTTGTTGCATGATTTATGTTCCTAGTTCTTTTCTTTGTCACAAGGGATTTGGGTTTTATATGAAGTGCCGCTTCTGAAATAAAATTGGTTGCGAGTGTAGTGAGTGTCGCGTTTTCTGGTCCTCTGTGTCCCCGTCGAATTTACGCTACTATACACCGTATGTTGAAATGATATCTCACCAATTAGATCTTCTCTCAACCCTACTGAACATCTGCAACTGTTCAACATATTGCCACCTGGTGTTCTGTGCCAGCGAACAGTGAGCCAGTTCTGCGCCAGTGAACGAAGAAGACGAAGACGAGCAACCCGTGCCAGCGGAGACGTCCTTCTTTGTGTCTCAGATTTTGACAGTCGCGTCTCCTTGTACGTTTCTTCGTGCTCCTAGCGCATGACAACTGGTGGAGGTGCTGGGTACCCAGTACTTCCACCAGTTGTCATGCGCTATGCATGTGTGTGCAACATTTGCAAATATATTTAGCGTCATTTCGTGACGTGTCACTCAATAAAATATTATTACACGATCGCCTTCCCTAGTAATAAAGTTATCCATAGTCACCACACAATACGGGCCGAAACCCAATCGATCTAAGATTGCCCATGTGGCAGAGGAAGCGGCGATTAGTCTGGCTTTTCAAAGCGCGTTAGCTTCCGCTGTTGTTTTCTCGGACTCTCGTACGGCAGTCCGATCTTTCTCGAACGCCCTTGCGTCTAAACAGGTGAACAGTATTGTGGCGAAAGCATTTCAACGAACCCGGGAGTGCCGCAAAGAAGGGATTGTTCAGTTAACCCACGCGGATGTAACACTAACAAGCAGGCTCACCAGATGGCGCGCAATTTCACGTGCCGTGCTGTCGCAAATAGCCATGCTCGTAACGAGGTCAACATTTATAAAGATCCGTAGTTTACTTTTCAAGAAATTGTTTCCCACTACCGCCTGGCTAGAAAAAAAAAATCCCCAGCCCTCCACCCCGATTCGATCAAGCCTCAGGTGAGCATAATCATAGTACTTCAAATCCGTTCGTGTCCTACTCCTTGACCCCTTAACCGGACATACCCCGACCATTCGCAGTCGTGCCACAAATTTGGCCACGACTCGTGTTTTTTTGATCGCACGCTCTGGCCTTGTCCAGCCCTTAATGCCTCTCCGCCCATCACGAAGGAGCAATGAGATGCAACTCTGAAGAGCAGCAGCCTTCATACACAATTCCAGGCCGTCCAGAGGGCCTACGGAATCGCGACGGAATTTCGACTTCCGGTCCCATCGTGGGCGGAGCCACCAACTTGATATGGGGGGAGGGCTATGGCTCCCCTAAATATTGGTCCCTCAGGACCCAAATAAAGTTCTTGTCATGTCATGTCAGCACCATCCCTCCGCATGCTTCGCATTACGTCGATTCCCAAGGTACGTGAGATCTGTACAATATTTTTTTTATTTAAAGAGTCCTTACAGGCCTCATTTGGCGGGCATCACAAAAAAAGTAAATGATCGCACATGGTGAATGCATATCATACAGGATAAAATAGTACGCACATAGCTTCACAAATACTACATTAAAATATTGGCTAACAATAAAAAAAATAAAAATGATAATAACAATTGAAATAAAAAATCAGTTTGGGAAAAAAAAAAGGAATACGTGACGTAGAGGAGAAGATGCGCAATGGGTGCCTAAAATTGTCGTTGTACGCGTGTCTTGTATACGGACGTGACACGTCACGGAGAATCTTCCCGAAGGCCCGTGTGCTCAGATTTGGGTGCACGTTAAAGTACCCCAGGTGGTCAAAAGTTCCGGAGCCCTCCACTACGGCGTCTCTAATAATTGTATCATATCTTGCGCAGCATGTGCCTCGTGTCAAACCTGCCCCCTTTGATACGATAGTGCGGTGAGGGTACGCACCCTTTCTTGTCTCGCTAGGTATATAAGCACTGCTTCAATAAAGATAGTGGCTTTTCTTCCCATCGCACCCCTTCGTCATGCCTTGCTCAATCGCGCTAACGATACAATAATCATATGGTGGTTTTGGGACGTTAAACCCCACAAATCTAATCTAGAATCTTCCCGAGAAAGAAAATATTTTGGGCTGCTCACTGTGGCGCTTTATTCGCGATACCTCTCGCATAACAATATTATCGTTTCTGTTCGGGCCAGTTTCGCTAAAGAGGTCCACGGGACGGCTTGCAGCTCTCCCATTGTAGAGTAATCAGAATTCTAAATCGCGAACCACTTTTTCCTAAACACCTCTTGCCTTTGGTACCGGCTCGCGCAGCCCCAGTCATCCAGTACACATTCAATAAGCGTGCCGGGCCGATGCATGTGCAGGCACCGCGTCGTAACCTATATGTGCAGCAATCGCACATAACAAAAAAAAAAACGTTTTTGCAGCTCGTGGAGACCAATTACAATGCGCGCGTTGTGCGTCACTGCGTGAAGCTTCCGGGACGCCAGTTCAGTGAATCCACGTGTTCGTGAAGTGCGGTGTGCACAATTCCGAAAGAGCGAGAACTGAGCAGTTCGGCGGTGAACAGCTGTGCAGGTCATGTTTACGAGCAGAGAACACGAACTTCCGCACGACGAGCAACACGCCGCGCTGGCCCAGCTCGCATGAAGATTGGGTTGGCAACTTGGATCCCTGTGGCGAAAGTCGGCAAAAAAATTGTTAACACGATTTTTTTCTTCCTGCGTTGGTATCCGTGGGCGCCCCGTTTCCGTTCGCTGTTTCCTGTAACAAAACTTGGCTCTCAGCTGCAGCTACACGAGTTCTCTTGACATTCGTGACTACAAAGGTTATAGCTTACGGCTGCCATACTGCAGGCTAGGCCTTTCATACGGGATTATGAACAATAACAGGTAAAACAATCATAGGAGGTGCCTGAGATTGTACGACCGTAGGCGTGCGCAGAAGAGAATGGATGCACGTGCTCACATATGCTTTACATGCCAACATCATGCGTACGTGTACCTTCTTACATGAGACGAACTAATCCTACACAGGCTGAATTATGGCTAATCGCGGCTATAATTACAACTGCCGTCGCGACCTGATTTCTTCGAAGTGCAGCGACCGCACCTTGCTGCGCAACAACTGCGCGCGTTGTTTTACACTGTTGCATATTGTTGCGCAGTAATGTTGTACAACAATGTGACCACTAATGTGTGACCACGGCAGGAATCGAACACACAATCACTTCTGCCTACAAAGCCTTACAAAGCTGTAAGCCTTTATGAGATGTACAAAGCCTTTATGAGATGTACAAAGCTGTACAAAGCCTTTATGAGATGTCATCGCTGGTCTACGGAGGATACTGCACGTTGAATTTTTCGTAATGAGGCTGCACTTAGGCCTGGAGTGGAGTTTCTGTAGCGACACCGCGTGGCGTATGAGTTGAAGATACAGCGATGGACGTGACACTCTTGCCGTGGTCTTGCCTGGTGTGGTGCTACGACAAGCGCATGTGAGCCACCTCAAAGCAACCGGGAATTGTCCTGTTCACGACCCCGTCTATCCTCTTTTTTTCTTCTCCGACCCCATCCTGTATCCTTTCCTTCTTCCATAACCTTTACTTCTAACTAATTCTGAGATGTCAGCTGTTCAGCTGCTCGACTTGGGCACCTACAGCGGTCATCATTACTATTCCTCTCTTTTGTTGTTGTAAATAGTTCCTGCATTGAAGAACCACTTTCTACAATAACACCTATGAGTTTTGGAATTTGATCCACGGACCGTCTCACCGACCTTTACTGGACTTCATGCACGAAACAAACACCTGTATGTGTAACGAGCCTTTTTGTATCGCAGATAAGTATGCATTGTAGCTAACTAACGAGTTAGTTGCCGAGTTTGCTGCTGTCATTTGAAAAATACAGTGGTTTTTGGCGTGTTGCTCTTTACAGCTGTTGCCCAAGTACGCAGCGATCGACGCAAGTAAAATTGGTTATATTGAGTGATATGCTAATCAAGACGCCGTCTGTGTGCATCAAGGGTATTTGCATAAGTCCCTAGAAGCCTCGAAGCGAACGAGTACGTGTACGTCCAGATGTAAAGAAGAGCAGCCGCGTTGTTTGCTGTGGTGTGCTCCTCTAAAGAACGTTGTATAATTCTGTTCTGACTTGAACAAAAAAAAAATACACACAGGTTGCGGATGTGTCGAATAATATCTGCTTTTTGTTACAAAGGAAACAACGTTTCCAAATATACCCGCTTGCCACCTACACATATATCCCATTTTTATGGCGCACAGGGCCCAAATATTTTTTTTTCGGTTCATGTATCGCAATAGAAAGAAAAGTAACGAAAACAAAACAAAGTATGTACTGTGGCTCGAAACACTCTTTTGGCAAGAAGAGAATGTTCGAGAATTTCGGAAGTACACGAATTTTTATTATAATTATTTGGGCGTTCATTACCGGCCTGGTCATCCTGTGTAAAAAACAAAACAAACAAACTTGGCAGTGCTTTGACTGAATTTACGTGAGGACAAAACAATTGCGCAGGAGGTATTTATGTTACCGTAGACACGCGCATATTCGGGGAGGTACAACTAGGAGCTTGTAACTTTCTTCTTTTTTTTAATGAGCAGCACATGTATAGAACTTTGCATATGTGAATTGAAGTTACGAAAAGAACGGGCCTTGAAAATGCTTTGAGATATATGCAAATATGCTACCACATGCGGAAAACGTACATGTTGATTGTTTCCCGTCAAAATGTATGTCGACCAAATCATCCTATACGCAACACTTTGCTAAAACGCTTACCTGTAGTTTGTGTGCAGAGCGTCGCAAATAACTGCAAGGCGACGTGACAGCAGGAAATGCATGCATTTCATTGTAAGTAAACTATGGAATCTCTGCAGGGGAGTGGATACCTGTGCTAGGTTTTTTTTGGTACCACCCCCCTCCCCAGACACATTCTACCTCCCACACACATCTTATAACGACGGAAACAGAAATGTACGGCTGTCACATTGCAATGCACTGTAATCAAGCGACTTCGGCGAATGTCCAAGCTCATTTACAGCAGTGGTGCGGCGTTTCCACGTGCACTGGACATCGCTCACATATCTTCTCGAACAGGACTCATTCTTTGCCGTCCACGCAACATTGTTCTTCACAGTAGCTGTATGCGTTGGCAGCTGCGACGTCCGAAACGCGCGTAGACAAACTCATGCATGCTTGCATTGTCTCTACACAAAATACAGAACGCCGCTAGCTGCAAAACAGATCGGCTGAATAACATATAGAAGAGCATTCAGTATTCTGCTTGGTCGCACAATGTACCCGCTTGAAGGCCAACAACCAAGATTCGATGAAAAAAAAAGTGTGTGTGGGGGGGGGGGGAGGGGGGAGAGAGCAAGTCGAGCCACACACTATACACCGGCAGATAGAGTTCTGTATAGACACATGCACGTGAGGTCGCCATGCTTGAGCAAGTTACGGGTGCTTATCATCCTTCATGATTTTGAATAAAGCAAATGACAAGGGCCCGGTTGAAAGAAAAACGGCACGACAGGCACTGTCCTCTTTTCTCGGAGAATAAATATTTCACCTTTCGCGCGTACGTGAGAAGGGTGTCATGTGTTTATGGGTTATTGTGCCGTAGTAAGCGTTACTAAGGACCACCAAATTCAGTCTCTGACTTCTTTAGAACACCACATAGCTTGTTCATAATAATATAACGAGCTTTTTTTTGGTTAAGAGAAAAAAAGAAGGAACAGTTTGAATTCACCATTGAGTCTTGTAGATGATTGACCGCCAGCGTGGTTTAAAACAGCTCTACAGCTACGCTCGAGTTGCTGAATGGCGTTGGAGAAGTCGCATGCACAGCAATGTCAATGAGATGCACATGTTAAAGGAGTAAAGAAAACACTAAAACTAGAAATGTGGGGATTGGGGAAAAAATTCGCCAGATCCCACGTACCATGGCAATCGACGTTATGCGAAGCATGCGGAGGGAAGGTGACCTTGTGTTTTTTTTTTAATTGAGAGACGCGTTATGAAATGACGATCAATATATGTACAAACGTGGCACGCACAGACATATGTTGAACAGCCGCAGATGCTTACATAGCCCGTCCTTTGTACTAGCGCGACGATGCCAAAAAGAACATGAGTATTTGCAACACCAGAATTGGTAAGCTGATATGAAGCGCTAGTGGTCGCGAAGATAGTAGGCCTGACATTGATACATAAATCAACTCCAGCGGATGGCACCTAACTATACAGTTCACGTTAACCCGACGTGAAGGCTGTATCATATGAGTACATATGTAATGTGTATAAGATTGAATAGCCAGCACTGCAACCACAGCAGACGTTTAGCGAACATTAGGGTCCATTTTTGAAAAGTGGTTCCGAGACCTGGCGTAGCTCTAGAATACTTGATTGCCACGCAGAATGCTGGCTGGGGTTCAAATCCTCCTGGGACGCTGACATTTATTCTTTGCATTCGTCGGGTCAACATTGCCGATGTCAGCTTTTTTTTTATCGCACCCGCGCGTGGCTATCATACTATTTGGCGGAACGTGTTTGAAAACGTACGCAACAAGATTAATTATGACATTACACGTGTTTCGATCAGGGCGTCATATTCGTTAAACCATCATATCCTCCCATACTAATTTTGGTTCACGCCAAGTTATCACGAGAGCACCCAGACGTAAGCGCACGCTCGGACAGACAGACGGACAGACAGACAGACAGACAGACAGACAGACAGACAGACAGACAGACAGACAGACAGAACAGACAGAACAGACAGACAGACAGACAGACAGACAGACAGACAGACAGACAGACAGACAGACAGACAGACAGACAGACAGACAGACAGACAGACAGACAGACAGACAGACAGACAGACAGACAGACAGACAGACAGACAGACAGACAGACAGACAGACAGACAGACAGACAGACAGACAGACAGACAGACAGACAGACAGACAGACAGACAGACAGACAGACAGACAGACAGACAGACAGACAGACAGACAGACAGACAGACAGACAGAACAGACAGAACAGACAGACAGACAGACAGACAGACAGACAGACAGACAGACAGACAGACAGACAGACAGACAGACAGAACAGACAGACAGACAGACAGACAGACAGACAGACAGACAGACAGACAGACAGACAGACAGACAGACAGATAGATAGACAGATAGATAGACAGACAGACAGACAGACAGACAGACAGACAGACAGACAGACAGACAGACAGACAGACAGACAGACAGACAGACAGACAGATAGATAGATAGACAGACAGACAGACAGACAGACAGACAGACAGACAGACAGACAGACAGACAGACAGACAGACAGACAGACAGAAGGACGGACGAACGGTTGGACAGACAGACAGACAGACAGACAGACAGACAGACAGACAGACAGACAGACAGACAGACAGACAGACAGACAGACAGACAGACAGATAGATAGATAGATAGATAGATAGATAGATAGATAGATAGATAGATAGATAGATAGATAGATAGATAGATATTGTGTCAGAAAAGTGATCCGTGTCCCTTAAGATAGAGGATGCTGTACAACTGTCTTTTGCGGTTAAACGGAAGGTGAAAGTGACAAACTAAATCCGGGCTAAAGAACGCGGTTTCGACCCCGGCCGCAGTTCATCGCATTTCTCTTGCGGCGAAGTGCTAGAAACCGTGCACTGCACGATCTCAGTGGACGTTGAAAAACCCCAGCTGGTCAGAATGATCAGCAGTATTACTACGTATTTTTATGACTGAGTTACTTTGTGCCCTTGTACCCCACAAGCCAACTTCCTACATGCTGTTATTGTTAATGTTTTGTTACAATAACGTGATAGTTAAGAAAAAGGAAAAAGGAAGAAGTCAGAGTTCAAGTTTTCAAATTTCACGCCTTAGCCGCCAACATCGTCGTTACCCAAGTGCAACGTCATGAATACAAAAATACTTCGTGTTTTGAGTGTTTTCGCCCAGTGGAAATAATAGAAACTTGCCTATAGTTCAGTCTTTCAGTCTTTGAACGAAAATGTACACGCGATTTTGCAACGCCTAACAATGTCAGTCAAGTTTTCTTCGAAGTGACTTTCAAAAGAGGAAAAATGAAGAAATAAGCGCAGTTCCGTTTTTCCCTAGATATAGCGCGAGAAAGAAACGACTACACAGAGTCTCTGTGTCGTCGTTTTGTCATGCCATACCAACTAGCCCAAGCTGCCACACTTCCGTTCTTCCATTTGGTACCGTCGTAAAGCTTTGCCACACTCCTTCATGACGTCCACGAGAATGGGCAGCTTGTTGCCCGCTCCCACTGTGGTGAATAATGCGGTAATCAGAGGTCCCACTATACCTCAGTCTCGGTGCGCAAAAGCTCACTTGTCGAGCTTAGATGAGCACTGGGTGTGTTGAAGAACATTTCGCCCATTACACAGGAAGACGTGTGGTGACAAGGCGCCGGCTGCGCCACACGTGCGTCCCGTTTGCTCGCAGGAGGATGGTCGCGTGCGTCACATTGCTATGGAGGAGGAGGAGGAGGAGGAGGAGGAGGAATAAATGAGGAAGGACAGGGAGGTTAGCCACACATTGCTACGGACTCGAGGTTATGGCCGCACACTTCGACTGCACCGGAAACACAACGGCGTCCTGACAGCAGGGATTTGTGGGAGGAGGCGGGGGGGGGGGGGTGCAAACGGAACCAGCCGAGGACCGCTTTTTCGTTTCGTATTTCTATATGGCCTAATAAGGAAAAATATGTTCTTATGTGGCATTAGGATAGTTATAGCACGAGAACAGAACGACGACACAGAGACAAGGAGGACACAAAGAACACGAGCGTCATGCCATACCAACTAGCCTAAGCTGCCACACATCTAAGTGGCGTTAAGCCCATGCGTGCGAGAGCGTGCAAGTAATTGTAAGAAATCCTGTAGCATTAGGGCTGCATAAGTGAGAAGAACAGCTTCACGGAAAAGTACGCTTGTTCTACAAAATTCTTTGTATACAGCTCTTTGCCAATCATCATTAGAAGTACGACCAAGAATGAGAAACAGCGTTTACGGATGAAAAACTTCACAAGTACATCACCTCGAAACAAGCGACCTGTTCGCGCATTCCGATATTGCGCTCTGCATGTCGATGTTCCTTCATTGGCATCATTTGTAAGAGCGAAGCTCTCAAAGCTTGTGGTAAAATGTTGGGTGTCCGCTAAAACTTCGCGCCATTTCTTAGCCATGCCCGCTGACGCGCCGAGTTTGCCCACCGCGCCAGCCGAGAGGGACAAAAGGCCCACGCCTCAGCCAGCTTTGCACGTTAGTCATAGCGCTGGAGTTTAAACGCTCGCGCATGGTCTGTGACAGGCTGTGGCTCTACTATGCTTTGTCTAGGCCAAGAAGGCCACGTTCAACTAGCTGCGCTGTTTCTTAAGCCTTACACGGCTAGCGTAAACTTGCCTTCTTTAAAAAAAAAAACGTTTCTTTATTTACAAAACAAATTACTATAAAAGCGACAGTGAATATACGTATTCACTGGAGATGTAACCGAGAATACAGGTCTTCGGTATGAGGGATGGACTTTGGTGACACGCATGTTCAAGGGTGACAGGCGGATCCCCTGGGCGAAGTTTGTCTAGAAAAGCATTCCGATGCCTGCTCAAATATCTCGGTTTTGGTTTCCCCATATCAATTCGCTCACGTAAACTGAGTTTTTATCAGTTAGTGGAGCCGCCACTTCGCTTTTGCCCTTGAATGATCAGGGTTCGGTACCTTACCGAACAGATTGAAACTCAGGGTGAAGAAGCATTTATCAGAAGGTGGCATACGCGGTTTTTTTGAAGTTCGGAACGGGAATATTGAACTTCCTTTGCTGCCGTTTTAACTCGGGGGAAAAAAATTGCTTCTCGTCGCACGTAATATGTGAATCTGTTCCAATTTACTGTTTTTTTTGCGTTTCTTTTCTGTTTGTTTTCTTTAGTGATTCGTGATCTGTGAGAATATTGGAAGTGCTTTGTGTTACATCCTGTCTATGTTCTCTTGTTTGTACACGCCACTGAAATGATTTTGTTACACCAGACAGTTGTACTTACCTGAAATGTTGTTATCAGTTTGCAATAAACTTCCCTGTTTCGCCCTTGGGAATTGGGAGGTTTGGGATTCACCGAGGACTTCTATATATAAGCAGCATTTGAGTAGTGGCACTTTGGCGCTTCAGGAAGCCTGTGGGCACCGGCAGGTTTTTAAAGTCAGCTCCCTCCCGGATGACAGTTTACATTTTGTAGTTTTATTGACACGTGATCTGTGTCATCTGGCAACGAATGCGCGCAGTGGACATCCCAGTGCAATCAGTGTATTTGCGTTGATCCGGAACTCCCCTTATATTGTGGGTAAATGCTTGATTTTGGAAGAAGTGGAGGCAAAATATTATACCCATGATTAAAACAGGTCAAGCGTTGATGAGTACATTTACCGTTATTTAGCTTTTTTTTTCAAGATAGACAGCTATTTAAAGACAGACACGTAATTGAAGAGACTCAATGAGATCAGTGAAAAGCTTTCCCAGCGCTTGACATAATTATGTTGACAAAAATGAAGAAGAAAGAAAAAGGCAGGTGGGGGAAAATAGTGATAACACGTGGTCTGACAGCGACTCTACAGGCAGGTCGCATAAATGCCTACAAACTCAAAGGTTAGTAAACGTGACTGCCAATTTAGAGACAACTTGTGCGTAATACTTGTACGTATTTGTCAACGAGGAAACTTATTTGCACTTGGAATCCTGTAAAAGCTGGTAATTCACTTTCCAAGGGAGCTTGGAAGGAAAGCGACGCGTGCCACGCCTTTACGCAATAGTCACAACCCCAAATTAGACGAATAGGTAAGGATTAACGAATGGGATGCATGATACACGGCCATTAAAAAAGAAACAAACTCAAATCACGATGGTATAAGTGAACATTTTGTCAGACAAAGCACTCCATCGGGTGTTTGATGCCTTTTTTTTTTCTCGCGCATCGGGGAGGCTTCGAATATGGCACATGATCTAGAATCCAATGAGGCGCGGAAAATTAACCGACTGCGCCAGCTTGTACGTCTTTCATCGCCCCGCGTGTTTGGCTCGCAGCGTGGTTAATATAGTTTGGCTCGGTGTGCTGGCGGCCAGATGCGTTGAAAGCGATAACCACGGGGCTATTTCCCCCTCGCTGGAACTAATAGGGGCCGCTCGGCCGGGCCAGACCTCTACGCGCGCCCAAGAAGTCTACGCGAGGGATCTGGAGAGGATACCACAGGAGTGCGTGGATTTTGTCGAGAAAACAACTTCGCAGCGCGACTGAGGGGAAGTTTGATGAGAGAGAAAGAGAGCGCGCGGATGAGAGATGAAGTTGGGAACCCACGGTGCACTGAGGATGAAGGCTGCGAGAGAGAGAGAGAGAGAGAAGCAGTGAGGACGAAAAGCAGCAGTTTGAAGGTGTGGTTTTCTTTTCGTTCCTTTTGCGTGTTTCTTTTAGTCTGTTGCGTTGCACGCCGTTAGCTAGCCGCTGTGCGCGGTTGGCGAGCATCCAAGATGACGGTTGCTGACTCACGAGGCGGAAGGCAGCAGCGGTGTAGGGAAAGGGTCGAGATTGAGGCGCCGGACGAAGGAGGCGCAGTAAGGAAAGGAAGCTCTGAGCGCTTGAGGGGGAAAAATATAGAAGAACAGAAAGAAGAAGCTACGACGTGAAAGGCCTTCGCTGAGACGGTATGTGCAAGCAACGTGCGACAAATGGCGTCTTCCTGCTCCTTCGGATTTTGACGCTCTGGCCCCTTTCCACTTTTCAAAGCTGCGGAGATAAGAAGGCGTGGCACCTGCCGCGCGTGCTTCAGCGACGAACGTCTCTGACGGCGAAGATGAGAGGTGAAGCGTCTTTGCGTGGTGGTGCATTCGACCTCGTGCACTTTCCTTTTCGCCGAATGAACGGACTGCGTGAATAAAGAATGGACGTTGTGAACCGTTGATATCGTAACGTTGATATCCGGTATGTGGGGTTTAACGTCCCAAAACCACTATATGATTATGAGAGACGCCGTAGTGGAGGGCTCCGGAAATTTCGACCACCTGGAATTTTTTAACGTGCACCCAAATCTGAGCACTAACGTTGATATCCCGCCTTGCGGAAAAAGCAGCACGGGTAAGATCATTTAATTGAAACATGAATTTGAATTGTAGGATGCAGAGGCGCACAAGATGGCATGGTGGGACGCAGTGCTAAACTCGACACTAGACACAGCGAATATAGGGTACTTAGATGCCTGCATTATGGGACCTCTGGTAACACGTCGAAGCTTGTCAGGGCCTAAAGTATGAATTACATAGTCCGAGTTCACGGCTATAGACTTGCAATAACATTTTTGGCATAAAATTTTTGCAGGTAAGGCATAATATTTTTGCCTGTATGCATATGTGTAGTCTATGTCGCAATAAAAAAAAATAAGTGAACCCCTGTGTTGCGCACCGAGCTCTGCAAAAGAACGCTTGGATGGCGTCTGAAGTCCACATGCACCTTTGCTCTCAGGCTACAGTGCGTGCGGGTCGGTCGATGAGGAGAACGCGGTACCATGTGTGCGTATCATCTCACTGGCAATAAATGTTGCGTCCTAGTGGATATAGAGTAATGTGGCTTGTGCTAAGAAATAAAGGTGTATAAATGAGTTATCGCTGAAAAGCTTAAAAAAAATGTAGGGAACTGAAAATGGAGCGGATACATTGTCGGTCGATATAACACAAAAATGAATCATCACGAAGAAAGAAATAATGAAACACACAAGAAAGAAAGAATAATGATAGATCACTGAAGATACCCTCCTGATGCCACCTCCCCCCCCCCAAAAAAAAACCAGACCGTTACGTGACCTCTAAACCTGGATAGGAGGCAGTGACGAGTTTTTCATTGTGGTGAACCGACATCTGTGACGAGCCGCCAGTTTCGTCATGATTGTAAGTAGCGACATCTAATATATGTGACTGCCAAAATGCATTCGGGGGTGACCTAGAAACCGTTGGTCACATTCATTTTTTTGTTGCAGGTGTTAACCTATGGATCAAAAATTTTCAGGAGCAATAATAACAAATAAATACAAAAACAGAACTTTAGGGAGAAGGGGGTGCAACACACCCAATGTAAAGGGAAGCCAAAACTTCAGGGAAGACGGATCGTGATGTCTGAAGTGGGAGTTTGTGAAGAAACTAATAGAAATAAGCAATGCAAAGTTTATTGAAGGGAGCGGGACATGAAAGGGCAGGGTGTCAGAAAAAGCCGTTTTTCGAGCGGCCTGACTTCGGACAATCACGGCGACCCGACTGGTCGGACTCGTTTTTATTTCATTTTTTTTTCGAACGTAAACATCAACAAACACGACACGAACCGATGGACATATGCGGCTGGGAGTGGGAAGGCGGCCACTGAGTCGCCTTTGTGCGCCCCCACTCTATTTATCTCTATCTCTTTATATATGTTTTTCCCCTATCAAACGAAGTGACTGTTATTTTGTACAACTTTGAATCTCTCTTGCGGGGAAAATAAAAAAAAATGTTCAGGCGGATAAACAAATACCCGCAAGGACCTCAACCACCGGATGGACTCCCCGCTTCAGAGTTTACGTGTGTGTGAGCCACATTGAGAAAAAAAAAAAGAGAAAAGATTGAAGAGACAAGGGCTTTGTAGTGAAAGCGCTGTCCATAGAGAAGACACACCCTCCCTCTGCAGAGTATGTGTAACTAAATAAATGTACATAATGATAATAACAAAAACAACAATCACATTTCAGTGGTTACGCGGAGCAGGCAGGCAGTGAAATTCAAGCCATGTGGCCCCGTTAGTCAACCGCATGCTTGTGGAGCTCTAGCTCGCTGGAGCAACGGTGACCATCTGCGGTGAGCGTCTTTATGAACAATGAGAATAAGTATCACAATAGAGATAAAGTCGATGGCGAATTTCCCTAAAGGAACAGTCGTCCACAAAGCATGTCGTGTATTGTGAAGTAAAGGCATAGCGGAAGACGTGCATTGTTTGTTACATTGTTATCAGCAAAGCCAACATCTTTCATCAGATATTGAAAAATGCATGTCTAAAAATAATAATAAAACATGCTTTTAAGAGTATGCATATCTCATCTGTATTTCGTTCACGTAGGACCATACAAAGAGGGATGGTAAGTCAACATAAATTTCAATGTTTAGCTGTTCCAGAAACTCCCCGCTTATCTACCCCCAACTTGAAAAAACTTTTCCGCCCCTTCCGCTGAAGTTTTTCTGCTGTCCAGAAATAGAGGGCGTGAAATAACGGTAGCAGGTCATCACCATAATCATCCTTTATTAACCCTTAAAGGCATCTTGGTGTATTAAATAAGGGGGGCAGCGTACACAAGGGAAAATGAACGTTCAAACAGTCATTAATTAGGCAAATACAATAACAGTTACATTTACAAAGAAACGTGGGGAAATTCCAAGGAAGTCAAATGGACAGGAACGATAATGCATTCCAAAAAAAGAAAAACACAAATAAAAAATAAAACGTGAGATTACGCTACACATAGGCACTCAATAAATTCGTTAGTATTTCTAGAAATTTTATGGAGTCACGTTCAGTCAAAGCAAGGCCAGGTAAGCTAGTAGAGTATGATATGAAGTAGAGTATAATGGGAGAGAGTGTTTCCGCGATCAGTGCAGGGACAAACATTTCTTGACGCTTAGTTGCATCAGCCACAGAGCGCACCACTTTTCAATTGTAGGTAGGTGACGTTGTAAAAGCATTTGATCTTTATGTGAGCTTCCACGGCGGTACAGGACGCAGTCATAGGGAAAGAGCCGGGTGGATGATGAAATACCGGTTGGCAAGTCATTAATGAAAATAAAAAAGGGGGCGCGAGGACTGAACCTTGGGGTACTCTGGACAATACTTCGGCGACTGTAGAGTGATGGTGCCCGATCACCGTGAAAATCTATCTGCCAATTAGGAAATAACGAATCCATGACGTGATTAGCGGATGGATGCATAAGCTATTTAGTTTGACCATTATCCGCCGATGAGCTACGTGGTGTAAGGCTTTCGAAAAATCTAGGAAAATTACGTCTGTCTGGAGGAGAGAATCAATTTTCAAATAGACGTTGGTGATGAATTCAAATGGTTGAGTTTGACATGAGCGTCCTGAGTGGAAGCCATGCAGATAACTGAAAAAAAAAAGATTTAGCTTGGATATTCGAGGCAACACGAGAGTACAGATTATGTGTTTAAGACGTTTGCGGGTGCTACAAGTGAGTCGTTTCAGGCGATAATTTGAAGGATCCGTTGTGACGCCACTTTTAAATACCGAGACAACCTTCCTTTGAATCGAGTCGTTTGGAATTGTACTGGTTATTATGAACTCCAAAAGTATTATTTGCAAAAATTAACTAGTAAACACTTAGTTATTTCGATCACCTTAGCGGGGTGTTATCCAGACCGGCAGCATTGGATACTTTGATTTTGTCAATGAAGGCCAAGATGCCCTCAGAGTTGGTATATATTGAAGTCATGCGCGGGAAGTTGCAGTCAGGAAGTGTCGTCATCATCATCATCCTGACTACGTCCACTGCAGGACAAATGCCTCTCCCATGTTCCACCAGTCAACACGACCCTGTGCTTGCTGCCAATTTATACCCGCAAACTTCTTAATCTCATCTGCCCACGTAACCTTCTGTCTCCCCCTAATCCGCTTGCCTTCTCTGGGAATACAGCTAGTTACCCTTAATGACCAACGGTTATCTTGTCTACGTGTTTCATGCCCTGCCCATGTTCCTTTCTTCTTCTCGAGGAAATGGACGGGAAGCGTAGCGCTGTTTAAGTCTGGCTCCTGGTTGAGAACAGAAGAAAAGTTGTAATTAATGACATCGAACTGACGTTCGGTATATACAGAGGGGTGATCCGTCAGGATATGACAGAGATAAATTGTGAGAGGCGCTATATTGTTGGTAGGATGAAGTTTCCTAAAGTTTTGTAGGTTCGGAGGATACAAAGAAGGTCATTATGAAATAATTTTTTCTTTGACTGCCGCAACAAGTGATTGTACTCTCGGAGGTGTGCGAAGTATTTTTCCCACTTCAAATTGCAGTTTGAGAGTTATGATAAAGGAGCTTCTACTGTGTAATATGTATGTGGGCTGTTTTGTTTCTTAATTCCTATTTAGTATCAATCAGATGGAAAGAAGTAGCCGTCGCGAAGTAGTGGTGACAACAACATCGTTTACTTTTTATTTCAATAAAAAGATGCACCTTCTTTTTTTATCGAGCTTAATAAGGGAGTTGGTGAACCATGGTTTTCCAGCACCGCCCTGAATACGGACAAGTGGCTCATATTTGTGAACAAGATACATTAGTTTTTGATCATAATGTAGCTAACTGCTATCAACACTTCGCATGGAAGCGAACTCCTCAAAGTGCACAAAAAAGTATCCAATTCCTTGGTTATTTCTGAGAAGTCTGCCCTTGTAGTTTTGATATACTTGTTTAAAGGCCGACTAGTGAGTGGTGACTATGTTGACTTTGGCCATGAATACACTGCAGCGTCCGGGTTGGCAACCAAAACGAAATCAAGAGTGTTAGCACCACGAGTCGGCGTAGGTACCGTTTGTGGGAAGTTAAAACTTAGACAATGACCGCGCAGATGAGGCCGCTAGATCTGCACACGATAATACCCAATATACAGCCATTCCGTTCTCAAGAACCGACGCAGCTACAAGACTTCGTTCGCTGGCACGTGACCTCACACTGGTACAGTGGAACTCAACAGACTTCACAAACGCGCGCCTGCATAACTTGGATCCCGATCTGCAGCTTCGTCTTCCCCCAAGGATATCTCGAGCTGAGGAGGCTTGGAGTGGCCTTCACGAACGCATACTCTTATCTCATTGGGATGGCCAGCTCTCCTACATGCACTTACTGCAGTTGCGAAGAAACCATCGCGCACCTTCTGTGTGAGTGCACCCATTTCAACGCGCAAAGACAAGAACTCACTGCAGCTCTGGATAGACTAGACGATCGGCCTTTGTCGGAAAAAAGGATTCTGGGTCATTGGCCGAGCCCATCCTCAGCCCAGAAGGCTTTGAAAGCTTTGCTGCGCTTTTTGCGGACAACTGGCCTCAGAGAC
Source organism: Rhipicephalus annulatus (assembly GCA_013436015.1). Taxonomy (NCBI): domain Eukaryota; kingdom Metazoa; phylum Arthropoda; class Arachnida; order Ixodida; family Ixodidae; genus Rhipicephalus; species Rhipicephalus annulatus. Next base: position 1,127,964 of record WOVY01010435.1, read on the forward strand.
AGACTTTAGTGTCTTATACTCTTTGATGTTGCCTTTCCTCTGTCGTAATTTTTTTTTTGTAATTTCTCCCTGTCTTCGCAACATTTCTTTTTATCATCTTTCATTCCCCTCACCCCTTTTCCCAGCACAGAGTAGCCAGCCGGTCTAAGAACTGGCTAACCTCCCTGTCTTTCCGATTAAACTTTCTTCCTCCTTCCTTCCTTAAAACTTAGAATAAGGTCAATGAGTTTTGTAGATAGACGAGACGATGCTGAAATTTTATTGCAGTTAATGCCGGGAAGGTTAAAATTACTGCAAATGATGAAATTACTTCTGGAATATTTAGCAAATAATTGCAAAAGCAAGTTGTGCAAGTACTTGACCGAAGATCTATCGCAGCCAGGCGCACGGTAGCATGTGATAATAATGCACAAGCAAAAATTAAAAGACACCTTAACAGAAAGAATTTCTGTCTCTTTCTTGGTAAGTATAGTGGATGAAGATATAATAAATTTAATCAGCAAAAGAACACTAGCCCCTCGGCGGTCTAATCTGTATGTGCTAAACCCTTCAAACTAAAGTTCACACGTGTCTATATATAACGAGCCATGGCAGTAAGCCATGGCTCGTTAAATATCGCAATATTGCCTGAGCTGTCATCAAGAACGGCTTCTATCCAATATTTTTTTAGGAAGGGAGCTTTGTTCATTTCCCAGAAGGAACGAAATACTACAGTACACTGATACTTCAGGCTGGGGAAGATTGTGACTGTGTAGCATCGCAGGATAACGATGAATAGGTTTGCGGTGAAAGCTATGACCTTAGTTTTCTCACAGTAATAGTCACGGAATCGTAAATCAACAATTTTTTGTTCGTTGATAGCTTGTCAAAGCGAACCTAAAAGGAGGTGGGACGAGCCTCTTGTGCATCTGCAAAAAGTTTTTGGAGGGCTATTCTGACACGTTCCAAGTGTCAGAACAGTCTAAAATGACTTCACACGAGCTAAATAATGTGTTTCTCGACTCGTTATTGTGCATTAAAGAGAGAACTGAAATCTTGCTGAAGAGCTCGAATTAAAACGCACCAGGCTTGAAACAGTGAAACTCGATGATTTTGAAGAGTAATGGGGTTGCTTCTACGCTTTATAAGGTAGGGTGGTGTAAAATGAGACACGGGTCAAAACGCAACATTTTGAGTTTGCACACCTATGTAGCTATTAAAAAAAACTTTCCTTTGTTTCTCTTTTCCAGCGATAAGTGCTGGTCCTTGTCTAACTTTTCATCTGTAAAAGCTGCTGATTGCTTGCAGTGTCCACACGGGAAAATTTGCGCGGCTGGCGTTGTTGTGTTAGCGACCCGCCAAAAAGGGGTGACGTTCTTCTCAACCAAATTTTCGTATCCGTGCATTAAGCTACTCTGAGGTCAGTGAAACGAGGGAAGCATTCATTTGGTTACATGATACTTATAGCTACTTACCACCAAACTTTTAGTTCATTTGGTGTCCGGGACCAAAGTGGATTTTTTTCAAAACATTCGGACATGTCAGAGGAGTAAAACGCAACAAAAAGGCATCAAGTTACCTTAGATAGTGTCTTATTAGGTGAACCATTTACTTACACTCAATACATATTTCATTTTTTTTATTTAAGATAGTTCTGACGTACAAGAAAGTATGACATCAAGCTTTCTGACAGGAAAACGACAAAAAAAAAAAACACTTATAGCTGTTGAGGACAGGAGTCATACCATTCGCTCTGCGTCGATGTTGTTCCGCGTTCCCAAGGATGCTCTCAAGAGACGCATAAAAGATTGGAAGGATCTACGACTCAAGCCATACGCGAAAACGTTTTAGAATTGAGTTTTAATGTATTTTTTCCACACTGCCGGAAATATAAAAATAACAAGTGATAAAAAAGTTCGAAATTCATCGCCTCTCAAAGCCCGGCTAACGAATTTGAAAGCCACGGAATGCCCGTGATGATCTGCATCGAAACAGCGAAACGAGGTGAAGAAGAAGCGTCGGAACATACCTAGATTTCAGTCGTTAAACAATCCGATGAAGTGCAAGCGTTCAAAAAGACAACATTATCACAAAGAAAGACTGATGGTGTTTGATCTGCAAGGAGTTCAGAGCAATCGACGCCGAGCTCTGGCTGGATTCAATGCGTGGAGTGCAAGAACTGGGCTTATGAGGACTGCGTGAGGAACCATGGAACGAATTTCAAGTGCTTCTACTGAGACAATTGATAAAATATTTTTCACAGTCTCATTTTGCCCTAGAGGGTGGGGCAAAATGAGACATCTGGTGGCTTTTCTTTCTTGTTATAGTATAAACTTGAAACTGTGGCGACATAGTCATGTTTATGTAGCACTTACCTTATATCCAAAGGAAAGTTTCTACATGGACGTTTTATGGTGAAAGGTGGAATAAAAATATATATTCACCATTTTGAAATTTTACCTCATTTTACTCCACCCTAACTAGGTGCACGAGGCATGTTCTAGGTTGTTTTCAGGTTGTTGCTATATGTCGTGTCTTCGTTGATTCTCAGCGCAGAGAGGTTCGTGTTAAATCACAGACAGTGACAGACATGACGCGGATGCCCCAACTCCGCGCGGAAACCACACCTCTCGTAGATCTGCGGGCACGTCGTCATTGAACGTCTTTTCGTAGCCGCCGTCGCCCTCTCGTTGTATGCACTCGGAGTCTAGGTCTTGCCGCCGTCGCCTCGCAGCCATTGGTTGTTGAGCTAACTGTCGCCTTCGTCATTACAAGTGTTGAGTTGAGGGATTTGCGCAACTTCTGTGGGGCATATCCGCTTGGGATAAGATTTTTTTTGCCTCGTTCGAAAAGGAACTATTAGCTAAACAGCTTCGCTCTTTGTCCATGCAGTAAAGATCGTTGGCCGCAGATGTGGCGCCGGGTTTTCTCGCTCGTTGGAACGCGGCTCCACGCTGACATTTACTGCCTCACGCGCCTCGTCCAATGATCGAGTGCGCGGCCGCCCTGTCCTCCATCGCTCGGCGGCCATTAATTATTCGGCGAGAAGTGGAGGATGGAGCGTCCTCGACGCCAAGTTTATACACGAACGAGCATCGCTGGGTTGGCCGTCGTCTCGCGGCGCGGTCATGTTTCGGGTCTGACGTTTGGAACGGCGTGCACGCATGGTCGCTACAACACTGTCTCATCGTGCAGCCGTATACGTTCATTCCCTTGAGAATTAGGCGCAACTTGGTACGCCCTCATTCGCACATGCAAATACTATCGCATCCACACCCGCAAACAGTGGCCCAATTTTCAAGACTGTTGTGTGTTCGCAAGACAAAGGAACGAAAAAACGACTTCCCTTGCTTTGCGGACGCACTTACGTCGGCCAGACCGCGTGATGCATTAACAAGAGATCGTTAGAACATAAATACAATGCATGCGACCAAGCGAATTTCAAGACACCCGGGCACCCACTGCAGATATTGCGAATGTGTGCCCCGATTCAACGGCAGGAGAGTACTAACCAGATCTGGCGATAACGTGACCCAAGAAATCATAGAAGCCCAAAATATCGCGAACCTACAGGACAGCCGCGTCAGCATCCCATCAATAGCTCTTTTAGATAAAGAGCTAGCCTTCCTCTTATCGTGGGTTAGATAATCAGTGCGCCGAAAGCGCAGCACAGTAACAGCGAGAGCTGGAAAAAGGTACTTCTAGACTGATGATTGATTAATATGTGGGGTTTAACGTCCCAAAACCACTATATCATTATGGGAGACGCCGTATAGTGGAAGGCTCCTGAAATTTAGACCACCTGGGGTTCTTTAACCTGCACCCAAATCTGAGCACACGGGCCTACAACATTTCCCCTTCCATCGGAAATGCAGATCCCGTGACCTGCGGATCAGCAGCCGAGTACCTTAGCCACTAGACAACCGCGGCGGGGCCAAGGGCACTTCTAGAACCAGTTGTAAACTCTTTTCGACTATACAAGTACGCTTGCAAGGTATACGCTAAGCCACGAATATTTTTTTTTTGCGTACTGCAAACACTTTTGGCGCCTATCTATCTATCTATCTATCTATCTATCTATCTATCTATCTATCTATCTATCTATCTATCTATCTATCTATCTATCTATCTATCTATCTATCTATCTATCTATCTATCTATCTATCTATCTATCTATCTATCTATCTATCTATCTATCTATCTATCTATCTATCTATCTATCTGTCTGTCTGTCTGTCTGTCTGTCTGTCTGTCTGTCTGTCTGTCTGTCTGTCTGTCTGTCTGTATCTGTCTATCTGTCTGTCTGTCTGTCTGTCTGTCTGTCTGTCTGTCTGTCTGTCCGTCCGTCCGTCTGTCTGTCTGTCTGTCTGTCTGTCTGTCTGTCTGTCTGTCTGTCCGTCCGTCCATCCGTCCGTTCGTCTGTCTGTCTGTCTGTCTGTCTGTCTGTCTGTCCACCCATCCGTCTGTCCGTCCGTCCGTCTGTCTGTCTGTCTGTCTGTCTGTCTGTCTGTCTGTCTGTCTGTCTATCTATCTATCTATCTATCTATCTATCTATCTATCTATCTATCTATCTATCTATCTATCTATCTATCTATCTATCTATCTATCTATCTATCTATCTATCTATCTATCTATCTATCTATCTATCTATCTATCTATCTATCTATCTATCTATCTATCTATCTATCTATTTTTATCTCTCTCTCACGTGAAATAAGAACAGCTCTCACGTGAAATAAAAAAAAACAATGAAATGAGAAAAAAGTTTCTAGCAACGGACGGCATTGCGACTCCGGCCTTTTGAGTGCAATGGAGTGTTTTACCAACGAGCAATGCTGATGCTTGAAACTCCTTCTGCAAGTTTCATGTCGGGCAAGCGTGTTAACATATATATATGTAATATATCGCCGCAGTAGATTGCAATAACAACCCGGCGTGACACAATGCGGATTGCGCAACGAGTAAGGCCGTTGATGATTTCCAACGCATTGGCTCGGCCATAAATCTTCAAGGCTGCTCTTCCAGCTTTTGCGCTGACTGCAATGCGTGTTCCACGCAGGTCTACAGATTTTGTTCTCATGCTGTGTGATAATGGTTACGGACACCGCTGGTGGTGACGGCGGCGGAATACACCATTGCCACTGCCGTTGTGATATGATAGCATGCATGCGTCAGCGTTCTTTTGTTCTAACTCTCCCACGCAATAACGCCGCGCAACTCCTGTTTCACGTGTCGACATTTTGAAACCCGTCATTCACTGTTGACACGATCCGGCGAACAAAATGGGACTGTCTTCTTTCTTATTTTGTGCTATTATCTCAACACGAACATGAAACGCTCGTAACCAAGGCGTAACCTCACAGGTGGACCGTGAATACTTGATTGCGGACGTCCCCAGCATAATCTCCACGGCGATAAAAAGAAAAAGAAAGAAGAGAAAAAACATTACAACGAGACGCAATAATCGCTTGAAGAATTTCTTTTTTTTAAAGAAAGGATAGCCGATGACACACAGCGATTTGATGAAATGGTTAGAAAGGATTGAATGAGTTACCCAAGGACAGAACGCGACCAAGCATTACAGCCTGTGAGTGTTTACCAAAAAACGTTGTTCAACCGTTCACAATGTAACTGCCTCGGTCATCCAGGCTACCTGCAGATTTACGATATTGCAAGTGTTTCACCTCGACCGATACGCCCAGCCTTTTTTAAATGAATGACAAGGAAAATAAAAACAAATGTTACTAAAATCATTAGGACAGTAACTGGTTTTTCAATATAAACGGCAAAAACGATATTTAGGTGAAATTCACACTCTGCTTGTAAGATTCTGCAGCGTTTACCCGAACAACCCACATTTACTTCTAATAAAACCCATATAATTTCCGTGGCATTATTGTTCATTAGTTCTCATTAAAATTGTGGCTAACAGAGGAAACGAGCCCTACATTTATGCTTTACTGTAATAATATACATGTCACATTGAACATTTTCACACCCTTTGTGGCGTTGTTTTGTACTCTGGCAAATGAAGTTACCAAAAAGATTATGAAAGAGTTAGTTTACACGTTACAGCGAGCAGTAATCCCACTCGTGATGAGCAATGACGCAATGGAAAGCTGCCTACAAAGTTTTCTCATCTCACGCGCACTTTAGCACGAGCACGACGTAGTGCCTCAACAGTGATAGCCAATCACGTTTATCTCGCGCTGCCGTGTCTTGTAGCGTTTTCTGCACCAGTTGTCAACGTGTTTAGCAGCAGCGACAATTCAATAAAAAAGAAAAAGAAAAGAGACCTTAGTTTATCCCCGCAAACAGTTTCATTATACATCATTAGGGAAAACGCCCTTTAAAACTCCTCTAAATCTGGTTGCCCACGCTTTCCTCTGAAAAAAACAAAAACATTATGATGCCCTTCAAACGCCCGCAATGGTGCTAAAAGGCTTAAGTTAGCTTAGAGACAGCTCACGAAGATGGGTCATTATAAACGCACCTCTTGTTAGGAAGGGAAAAAGAGAACCAGAAAGGAAGAAAAAAATATGATAAATGTGTAGTAATCAAAACGGAAAAGACTACCTTTTATCGGTCTAATATGTTCCTTCCTTTCTTGAATTTGAAGCATCCTGTCCTACTCTTCTCGTTAACCTCTTTCACCTTCTCGCTTTAGAAACGCAAACAATGCTCCTTCTTTGTTTCTTTTCTATCGCCGTTTTAAGACATCGTAAGTGAGAGATGGGGTCGTCGTTCGAAAGAAAGCATATAAACCACCGTAGATGGGGCTCTTGGGACGGGGCGTCGTCGCCACCCCGCGTCTGCAACACCTGGCACGGTCTCCTCATCTTTGAACTGCGTTTCTCAATGTTTTTTCCTACCTTTTGTTTTAGGACTTCAGTTCTCGTGAAGTTTTTTTTGTTTTGTACGACAATGCGAGATGAAGTGGCAAATGAGACGAATTCGGAGGAATCGTCGTCAATCATGACAATTTCCCGTCACTTGGAAGCTGAAACCAGCAACAGCGACACCTTGAGAGAGAGAGAGAGAAAAAGAGAAAGAAAGAAGGTGCAACAATGACATCATCGTACAAAAAAAACAGTAATTCACAAAACAAAGATGGAGGAGGTTGTTGACATCATCGTGGAACACGTAATCTTTTTTTATAAAATAACAAAAAAACTTAGTTGATGGGTAAGAGCACGGTAAACGATATACGATAGTCGTTGCGTTAGGAGCAAAAGGGAGCTAGACAGAAAATAACAAACTTAAAAAGACGGAGGAGCGGAATAGAAAACGGCGGATGACGAGTGATAACGCATCCGCGTGGCAGCGAGCTCGCCTCTCGGCGAAACAATTAAGCCTACAGAGCAAAAAGAGAAGCGTGTACCACGTGCCCGGCTCGAGACAGGCACGTTCACGTGTGTGCCCTGACTGGCCTGCACGAGCGAATGCTGCTGGAGGAAGATGTGGGTGAGAGTATGGGTTGAAACACCACTAAGGGGAGGAGGAAGACGATAAAGAGAAAGCTGCTCCGTACGCACATTAGGTAGGAGCATGCAGAGAAGAAGAATAAGAAGTGGAGGGGAGGGGGGAGAGATGCAGGAGTGAAACGCGAGCATACGAGCCACGACTAGCCCTCCTCAAAAGGACAGGATACGCTGGCAACCGCAGCTTCTCCTCGTTTGTCCGGACGGGGCCGTACAGCAGCAGCGTCGTCGGTGATAGTCGGCATGTGGTGCTCTCCGACCGCGGGCCAGTTGAGCCTGCTGCTACGGCACGCGCTGCTCGTGCGCCGAGCAGAAAGGGGGGCCCGTCGGGGTTCAAGGAGGAGGGGGCTCCTCTTCGGCTGGTGCATCAGCAGCTGCCGGCACGCTCCTCACTCCACTGCTCACGGCGGCATCCTCCACAGCCTCCGCGTAACTCCCCGTCCACCTCATCCCGAGCACCGCGGCTGGGGGGAGGTTAAATTTAGAGCATGCCGGGGAGAAGCGCAGGAGCCGACGCAGGATTCCGCCGTCGCCTGCGCTTCACTTCTCCGCATCGTCATTCCCGAACGCTGGCTTTGCGGACCGCAACGAAAGATGGCTGTGTTGGGGCGCCTCGAGGAGGAAGCGTGTCTGACCGCGAGGGTGAAGGGGAGGCGAAGAGCATGACTGAACACACATACGAATCAATGCTATTATGTTTACCACGCACACCACCGCCACCATCCCACCCTTCCGCACTCCTGGTAGAAATAACTGCCTACGCCCACCGCTGGCCCGGGAACTGGACCACAGCTGTATCACCCACACTGCCTCGAAAATATTGGCCATCACTTGTTCCTTCCTTATTTATTTTCACTATTTTATTTAGCGGAGCTCAAGCGTCGACACGATGATATGTATACAGGAGCTTGGACCTCGAGCGAACTTTAGGGGGAAACATAGCGAGGTATAAGGAGGTCGAGAGAGAAAGAAATATGGAATGGTATGAAAGTCTAAGGTTCTTCTCCGGACCCTCGTGTTTATGTTGTTAGTCCGCACACCACTTTCCTGGATGATGGCATGTTCTACGATGGCCACGGAGTGTGAGGCCGACTGCTCTGCTGCGCACTTGCTGACCATGTAAGGCCTGCTCTTCTCTGCGAGGCTTAGAGGGTCTCTTTTTAGTGCACAAATGAATAAGTAAAAGCCAACATGCTCAAGGACAACAAGGAGAACAAGGACAATGACAACATGCCAAGGCATACGCTCTTTCAAGTTAAATGTCTTGATACGCTACAAGGAAATGGAAGAGTGGTAGGTCTGTCTTGCACCAATATATGAATTTGTGTGGAGGCTTACTCCTCGTACAGGCTTTATACATTGTACATATCGAAGTGTTGCACGGTGGGTTATTTGCTTATTACTACCGAGGAGGGTGGGGCGGTGTTCAATTTTCATTTCTTCTTGAAAATATTGAAGTTTGCATGTGTGTACATACACGCTTTGTGTGTATGTACACACACACACACACACACACACACACACACACACACACACACACACACACACACAATTTCTGTACATATAGTACACATGTCTGTATGCCTGCGTTTTTGCATGTGTGCACATACACACATGCCTGAACATGTATAAATAACATTTAAAGCACCCCCACCCTACACCCCTTTGATCAAGATTTATCGCTACACAGCTGGTTACTGCATTGCTGTGTCATTATTCAAAGCAACTTATTCACCGCCGTATTTGTTTGCGACAAGTTAACCCACTTAAACGAAGCTCGCTTCATCTTGGGGACAATCGACTGCGCAGTAAGCAGCAATCTCGTTTGAGGCTTCACGAAGAAAGGCGCTGTAGATGTCACGTGACAAGCAACCAAACCACGAAGCGTACACATGTGCCAAAGCTGGTGCAGAAGTCATTTATTGTTCCGTTGTCATTCACCCACTGCGCCTATTTTCCTTCTCTGTGCGAGCCGTCGCTCCAACGAGAGCTGCCATTTTTCACTTGCCCCGCGCACTTTCCGTTTCGTGCACGACGACACGCTTGCTTTCCTGCGGGCATCGCGCACGTATTCATTGTGCTTCGAGGAAACTTACGAGTAAACGAGCAACGACGCTCAGCGATCACATGCAGCGCGCCGCGAACGGTTGACGAATGGACGGCGCTTGGAAGCTCAGTCTGCGAAGCAGCAGCCGCTATACTCCCCTCTAGTCAACTTTAGGAAACTCTATGGCCCTTACTTCAACGTCCCATTATCCTCCTTCAAAGACCCTGCAGCCAATTAATGTTTCTCGATATTACAGAAAGTGGGACTCCGCTATTCGGAGTCCGGACATAACATCACAACTTTGGGCTGTCCAGAGGGCCCATGATGCGTTGCTAGGTCTTGGCCTTACTGTCCCATCGTGCGAGCGGCCCGCCATGTGCTAGGGCGCGCGCCTTTGGACTTTCACAATAAGGTTGTCCCATACCAAACAGAACCACAGGTTATTATAAAAGAAAGGCTATGCCATTTCGTTCCAGCTGATGATACCTCGTGTCTCAACCTGAAACGAAGCAGTTACAGTGTAAAGATTGTACGAAAGCATGTCTTCGAGAACATGCTTCTATACTGTCGCATCACCTTTACTGTCATGCCCTAGCTTGGCGTTACCGCACGAGCGGTACATCATTTTCTCACTATTATCAAGTGCCATAGTGCAGAGCACGGTTTATCAATGTCGAAGAGGTGGGCTGATGCAGGACGAAGATAACCGCACAAGAGACAGGTACGCGAGTCAATATAGAAGGTAGTCGTTCATATCAATATAGGGACATATATATGGATGGCAGAAGATAAATTACTACCTCTTTGTTTTTCTCTATGAAGTATTCTCTTCTCGAATTGAAAGTATTACGGGCAAACGGCGGAATGGATACCGGACATATCAGAAATGAGGACTTTTACCCCATTCCTTCCGGTTGGTTAATGATTGATAGTCCGCTGTGTAATATTAGTTAATCATATGATGTTTATTACATTGCTATATAAGCCCACAGCGACCACTGCAAAAGCAGTCGACATGGTTGTGATATGACGCCATTAGAGGGTCTTTCTCGTAAGCACTACATGGCTACAGCTCTGGGGCTTTTGCCATGCAAAATGTCTGTGTTCGTTCCAGCCCTAACCGGGATTTTGAATCTTCGTCCCCCTGATTTTTCCCTCACTTACAATGCTGCCCATGTCGGCCCCACTTTTCCCGCAGCACAAGCTCCATAACGCGATTAAGCAAACGTTTTTGAAAGTTTGTCATCGCCATTCCTGTATTAATATAAACTGTAAATCGCCTGTGGCTCATATTGTATCCAAGATAGATAGATAGATAGATAGATAGATAGATAGATAGATAGATAGATAGATAGATAGATAGATAGATAGATAGATAGATAGATAGATAGATAGATAGATAGATAGATAGATAGATAGATAGATAGATAGATGGGGCGCTCAACTGCTCATCAGCAGGTCACTGGATCGAATCTCTGTCAGGGCTGTCACGTTTTCGACGGAGATGAAAATGCTTGAGGCGTGTTTGCTTAGATATAGGTGCACGTTAAAGAAACTCAGGTAGAACGAATTTTATGATTCCTCCACTACGGCAGCTCTCATAACTATACCATGGTTTTGGGACGTTAAATCCCATCAACTATTAGCATTGAATGGTCAAACGAGATAAGAAGAATTAGTCATCAGACAGGCTATTTTAAATCTGAAAATGGATTTCACTCCTTTGGAACAGTTGTACCAAGTTCGGAGAACACCTAATCGTAATGGCTCCGGGGAAGTGTTGTGGACCTTACGCTCATAGCTTAATTTGGCTCCCTCGCATGTCCCTATACGGGATCTGTCGCTAACGAGGCTGTGTGCGAGGAAGCGAGAAGTACAAATCCGACTTAAATCTTTCATCAGGTCATATGCGTATTGTCTTGCTGAATTCCTGCCTATTAAAGGTGAAGGAGTGTGCTTGGTGCGTCATCGCCAATACGTTCTATTCCAAACGGCGATGTACTCCCGACTGTCCAAATCTCGGCTCCTTTATTCTTGTAGAATGGCTCGCTTTAATGGACAAATAGAGGACATTCGTGAGGGCGGGTAGTCTTCTTAAGCTTTTTTTTCAATATCAGCCGTGATAAACAGTAACTGCTTGACACGTGATGACCATTCTATACTGCATGGCACACATACCACGATTAATGACAATTAAGATGTCAAAAGGCAGAAGTCAGTCATTCAATGAATAAATAAATAAATAAATAAATAAATAAATAAATAAATAAATAAATAAATAAATAAATAAATGAAAACGCGCTTTGTAACGCACTGGAACCCATCGACATAGAGACAAATGTTCGGCGGGGTTCTTTCTTCGATAGATCGTTTAGCACTACTCACTACACGTGTAGTGAGTAGTGCTAATGTGGCCTCTCATCAGCTGAGGTTGTGTAGTGAGTAGTGACTAGCACTACTCACTACACAACCTCAGCTGATGAGAGGCCACATAAGAAAGAGTGAATGACGCCATGCACGCGATTCCGTGGCCTGTTTTCTCCACACTGGTGACGCGCATGCACGCTCTAATGATGGGCGCGTGGGTGATCAAGAGCACAAGGACGAAATGTGAACGGAACAAAGGCAATACTCGAAGCGCTGTTACGTAGCCCTCTTGTCGGCGACTTTTTCTATTAAGAATGCAACTCCAGAGAAAGAAACGGGACTCATTGTGATTGGCTCAATTTGGCGTATAGAAGACCGCAACGCTCTTGCTATGCATGAGGTGTCCGATGCTCCACGCTTGCATAACGCCCTGGTAGAAAACAAACCTTGTTTTTGTCTTTCAGATTCTACGCAACACCAGAGTGTTGTATGTTATCAAGGGCAAATGTTTCGATGGTAAGTGGACAACGACACATCTTGGAATGAATCTTGTGTATTTATGGTGGCTGGTGGCAAGAGGTAATGCATGCATTGCGTAAGCACCGTTGCCCAAAATGATATCATAAACATCCACGGCAGTTGGCCGATGTCACGTTGATTGCACCGTTTTCTCACTAACGGGTGCACCTTTTAGCCACTCAATTTTTGTTACAAGGAAGGCAATATTAAGTTTTTTTTTTTGTCGAGTCCCTAGCATCTTTCGTTCGACCACTGCGGATCACTGGGCCTTCAGGATGATTATGTACGACTTCGTTGTTTGAATAGATCCTTTAATTGTGAGCCGGCCATAGGGATAGCGATGATTGTGAATGGTTACCCGCCCATAGTACGCAAATGCACTGCACCACATTCTTCGTAGAGCACCAACCCTTCAGCAACAAAAGCACTGCATCCTGGCGGGCAGCTATGTGAACACCTCACACATGTGGCTGCTGCAAGGGGTGGTTTAGCCGTAAAGGACGAAACAACAAAAGCAAACATTTCCGAGCTTGCGCCTAACAAATGGAGAGGGCCAGAGATGCCGACGCAGGTCTGAGACTGGCTCTGCTCCAAAAGCACGGGCACCCGAGCGAACGTAAACAGAGGAGCTGCAGGCCGTCGCGAAGAGGAAGAAGAGGAGGCGCCGTGCGCTTCAGAGCCCGTTGACGGCTGAAACCTCTTGGAAAAAGACCGAGAGCTCGGCAAGCGACGCGCCCGGGTTCTGGCAGCTTCCAGGCTTTAGCCGCTGGTCGCGAGGAAATGATTTCTAAGAAACGTTCGGCGGAAGCCGTGACGAAAGGGCTCCAGACCAGCCGATATGAAATGACGCCGATTGGCTGCTCTGCAATAGGAGGGGGGGGGGGGCAGCTGTCGCGAACGGGACGTGACTGGCGGGCGAGCACGCTAACGCAATCCTCTCGTCTGCGGCGCGTCTTTCTAACTACACACTCGAGGGGGTGGCGGCACTCCAGACAGATGGAGAAGAGAGGCGTCAAGGTAGGCTGCGCAGTGAAAGAAAGTGAAACTAAATGACACACAAGAAAAATGTGGAGGGCGAAGAATTATGACTCCAAAAGCGTCATGCATGCTGCATCCGCTAGGGGAAGACGATCTGGCTCCGAAGAGGCGGTCTTAAGTCAGTGATCGTCCGATGCCGCGACTTACGACGAAGGGATGGGATCAGGGCTGTAACTCTAAAGCGAAGCTGGGCGTGGTGGGTAGTTTGGGATGAGCCGTTCAGGTAGGCAGCTTGAGACACTTGATTATATTCGGTTTCTGCTTTACGGGATGCTTCGCTGACTCTCGGCATAACCGTCCTCAAGTGAAGCCAGTTAGCGCAGAGATGGCGCCCTCAGATAAGACGATATTTGTCTAGTGGAAACCGCGAAAATCATTGATAAAAAGACGAGATCACTGCTTTGATTTTATCACGTTACGACTCTGAACGTTTGTCAAATCGTCGAACACGTTTAATGTTTTATAATGCTATCATTGACGAAGAAGTTATGACCAGGAGAGAAACGCGGGTCCGCTGAGAGGCGAGTTGCATGTAAATCAAACTGTGAGCCATTGCGTCGCTACAATATCACACAGTTTGATTTGGTCAGCTGCGCAGCCACCACGACATTATTCTTGCAGCCCTCCCGGTCAGTCAAAGTGCCTCCTATGAAAAATTTTTTTCTTAGAGGCGGCCACATTTTGCTGTAGGATAATAGTGAATACACACAGGCACTTTGATTTAAGTGTGCTTTAAAAAGCCCCGCTGATAAATTTATACGAAGCCTCCCCCACCCCTCCTTCCCTCCATCTATGCAAGCCTCATTATTATATCGGGGTTTTGTCTCCGGAAATCATTAGACTTCATTTAAGTGTACACGCGTTGACTACCACGCCCGCTATCCCAATGCGCACCCTTTACACTGCCGATTGCGTAGAGCAAGGCATTTAACTCTCCGCTAAATTTCCTTACGTAAGCATGTGCGTCATCATTGTGCGTGTGTAGAGAAACACAGTGATTCGCTGCGGCTTCTGTCCTCCTCGGTTACGTAACGATAGAGATCGCGAGTACCTGATTGGTCTGCCACTGGGCCATTACAAAACCACAGTGTATGCCGTCGGCAGCTGTGGTTGCCCCTTGACGCTTGCGTGAAGTAACTGTACGGGATCGAGCATAAACAGCCTAATTCCCCAACGGGTGGATTTCGTGAGTGTTCTATGTTTAACTTCGAGCTATTTAGTAACAAACCATACACTCGTATTCGCTCTGCCTTTTCCGAAGTTACCCTGTGCTGATCTATAACATTTGTCTTACCACACCTACCTGTTTACTCATCAGGAAACCACTCCGTGTCTTACTCCAAGGCGGATATTTCTGCACTGCATGTTTCTGTATTGAGGGCCAAATAGTCGTGTGTACAGGTCGATGTCAGGTGCACTACTGAGAAGAGATTACGTAGAAAGGTTTTAGTTATCATGCAGACTATACTGTATGTATGAGAGGGCGTAAAAGGTAAGTCGATGTGGCAACAAACCCCGTGGGACGCATGCACTACTAACAGCAAGGCGCAAAGGTATCCGTGCAACAGCGCTCAACGACTTTTTTCTGATCGTGAAGCATAAGCCGAGTAAGAAGAGCTAAAAAATTTGCAGGCATTAGATTGTTCGGGATGGAATATGGCGTATGTAAGCGTAATCTTTATTGTTGTATGCATAACAATATGCTTCATTATAGTACCTTGAATTTGACGTCAATATATGGTTTTATGTAAGCTTAGTCTCTCCCCATACTACACGGTCAGATGCGCTGTAAGAAGAAAAAAGTCTGCAGAATCTTCATGGGGAGTCGTCTACGTGTGCGGTAGCATTGTGTGACTTTTGTGTCACTTACCCTACACCATTTGAGTCCCCTTATACATCAAAGATGGAAATTTCGATGCCACACACTCTCGGAAATGTATGAGTTGGAGCACTCGTATATTTCGGAGGTCAGTAGTTTGATACTCCGTACATGGTCGCTTATACTTTGCAACTGGCACTTATAGCCTGGCGTAGCAGAGTTATTGCACTTGAAAACCGATGGTGAAAATCTACGGTGCAACTCCTGCGATTAAAAAAATAATGGGTATGACGTAAACTGACATGCGCTACAACTTTTCAATATAAAAAATACGCTCAAATAAAACATTAAAAGTTATTCAACGTGTTTGTGTCAATTATTCGTGCCACTGCTATCTTATAAGCGCCTATGAATTTCTATCTCGGCATGGATGAGTGGATGAAACTTTACGTCCTGTGCAGGTTGTTGCCATTTGCCTGGCTAATTTCACGTCCAAAACCAGAAGGTGTATCCTCCGAGCCTGTCATATGGGCGTACTGAACAGCCAGGACTTAAGGGATATGGTCATGTGACTTAATCATCCCTGCAAACAGGTCTCGGCAAATGCCAGAGAAGGAAGTTCGGTAACAGAACGATGATTATTCAGCACCATCTGACGACACGGAGCACTCTCCCAGGTTTCGGCACCAAAATATCATAGAAAACAAAATCAAACATGTTTTTTTTTGTCCTTCGTTTACACGACAAAACAACAACCACAGCAAGAAAAAAATCTGGCTATAGAAAAAGCTGCTTCGCCGCAGCTTGACAGAGTTCCTGCCACTTGTACTTAGGTAACATACAGCAAAATACATAAGGATAAAATAAATATAAAATAAACTATCTCGAACAAAATAAACAAGGTGAAGAGTCCACACAAAGTACATACTGATAAAACGGACCTTCGTGATAAAATACGTCGCTTCAAGAAGCTACTTCATGTTGTCCTAAAGAATGTCAGCTATTTGGCCTTTCCGTTTCCTTGCATTTGAAAGTACAGTAAAGGATCAACCACAATAAAACAGAGCATTGCCCTATGCCTCCTTTGTCTTGCGGCTTGTCATGTCGCAGTTGTCGGAACGCTGCAAACGCGTGTCTCAGACTACACTGTGTCATACTCGTGAATAGCTCTGCATTTGGAATGCCCGTTGCCAGTTCGGAAGCGTGAACACCGGCACCACGTGTGGCTCAACCATGCCTACGAGCGCAACAACCCACGCCATAGGTCGGGCGAGCTTTGCACAACTGTCGACGACCCAAACCGAAGCACGTGACCTTCATACAACCGCGCGGTCGGACGACAGCTCCCGCGACAGAAACGGCCCCTTAGCACGCGTGCGTGCTCGTGTGTCCACGGAGTAAATCTAGCCGTCGCCGAGGATCACTGTTAGGGCGCGGCGTGAGGCTTACCGAAACTCGCACCAAAACGGACCGCGCGGCACCAAAATAAACGCGCCGGAATAAGGTCCAGCCAGTTTCGGCGTCCCCCAAAATAATAACGAAGGGTCGCCTTGGAAAATAGAAGCAGGCGCTGCTGCCGCCTCTGGAATTAGAAGTTTCCCAGAGTGGCCCAAGCGCAGCACCACACACCTCTTCGGAACCGAACGGCGAGCGCCAGGCAGAACGGAGCTGGCGATGCCCGAACAAGTTCGCCCCGATGCTGGCGATGCGATCCGCCGGACGAACTCAGAACGGCGACATCGGAGGGAGGGCGACCCGCGGAGTCCCCCATAGTCGGTGCCCTGAAGACGGGTCCAGGAAGGCGGGCCATCGAAGTCTGCGGACCATCGGCCATTGGTGCTTAGAACCGGTTCCCGGCTAGTTCTACGGAGAGTGCCCTTCATTTATCACCGAAAGTGTCGTAGATTACACTAATGCGGCCACTTCTAGTGCGACATGTTTAGGCAGCGTTTCGGATGTCCCGTCGGTGCTTGCCTTCTGTACCATGTGTCACTACCAGATTGAATGCAGTGCGGCAAGAAACGCAATCTCGAAGTGTTTGTGTTGGTGCTATTGTCACCGGCGCCATCTTTGGCATGTCGCGCGGAAGTGAAGTGTTGAAAAACATGGCGATAGCTCAGGCGGCGTCGATCTGTCGAAGAAGGGCGCTGACCTCGGCTTCAGTCCTGGATTGCGTCCAGTGTGCGGCTCTTTCACGGCCGTCCATCACGGCTTCGCCTGTGAACTTCCTCGCTGAAAGTCTAACGACGCCATGCTCTAGTTCCAACGTGTCATGTGACGGATACCCTTCATGGACTGCCGCTGAATTGTGAAGTGCACCACTCGGTGGTTCCAGTTTCGGCCGCTCAGTGTGCCTCAAAGTTCATTCATGGCGGCGATAATGATCGCTTGCATTGTGCGTGAGTAGGGAGAGGATGGTAGTGGAGGACGGATAAGTGCTGATTGTGATGCAATCGAGATGTCGTCCATTCCTTTGGTCTGAACCGAAGATATTGAGATGATGTTGTAATTATGTGTACAGCGTGTTAGGAATCAGCGGAGACTGTTGTGCAGGAACGGTTTATTTCGTCATAGTACGCCGGAAAGTGTGGATGCTCTATTTGTACCCGTTCATTTTAACTAATGAAGTGCCCGCAATCACAAAATAAAGTAAAATATCGGGCACTGCACGTAGAGTCTTAGCAATGTATCTTGCGGGCACTCACGTTCGCGATTGAAGTCAGATAGCGATACGAAAAAAATGGCAGCATATCCACGGAGTGAATGATGGAGAGTGGGGCGAAGCATTCGTCCATCCATGCGTCCGTCTGTGTGACCGTCCATGCGTCTGTTTGTGCGCCCGTCCCTGTGTTCTTTCATGCATCCGCCCCTGCGTCCGTTCATGCGTCCATCCATGCATCTGTTTGTGTGTCCGTTCGTTCATCTATTCAACACTCCAAGTCCCACCATCTCGCATCTTTTTTATCATATATTCCCCATATAGAAGCACCGCCATCCAGCGGACATTTCAAGGACTAAACGAGAGGTGGCACACGCACACTTTCTTACGGCCTGCGCTTTGGGTCCACTTCCCACCTTTAACCACCTCGAGTTCATGGTATATTCTAGTTCACTGTATTCATGGCACTGCGACCAAACGCTCGCTAAACCTTTCGAAAACCAAGGAGGTTACGCCCAGCGAGTATAACGTAGCAACCTTTCCCTGTCAGATAGGGCTCAATTTACATGCCAATGGCTGCTAATGAGAAATGAGAGACAGGAGAATTCGGCTTTTACTTTCTTACGGCTTGCGCTTCGTATCTACTTCTCAATTTTAACCACCTTGAGTTCATTCATGGTATATACAAGTTCATTGTATTCATGGCACTGCGGCTCAACGCTCGCTAAACCTTTCTAAAGCTAAGGAGGTTACACCCAGCGAGTGTAATGTAGCATCCCTTTCTTGTCCGATAGTGCTCAATGTACATGCCACTGGCTGCTAACGGGGATCGCAGCGTGCGCGTTGACTAAAAGCCGAATGCTCATGTCTCTCATTCCCCATTAGCAGCCATTGGCATGTACATTGAGCACTATTTTTTATTGTTAAACAACGCACAGAAGAAATCTCTCACTGGCACCACCTTGGAGGTCAAGTGTTATACCTATTTCGGGTATGTGCCACTGGTGGTTACATACGAGGGACGCCCAAGCCACGCCATAAGGAGCTTCGCCCCTAAAAGAAGAAAAAAACGTAGTCTGGCAGTGCCCCATCAGTGACACTCGACTGCGTCTGACGCGTCTGTCAGGGACAAATAAAATGCGAAGAATAGTTCCATAGATTTAGGAAATTTTTAAATGAGGCCCCAAAGTGATGGAGAATGCGATCAAATAGTCGCTGGTCCATCAGTTTCCGATAAATAGCCCAACAATCCTTGTCCAGCAATCCATCGGTTAGCGCTTTACTACGTCGGCTTTCTCCACCAACCAGTGCTAGTGGTCAGGGTCACTGCTAAGCAAAATGGCCTCTCATTGCTCCTTCGAGGGGTTTGAAATGGCCTCAACATTGTTGTTCAATTGGCGCGCCTATACCCTGCGGCATGGATACCTCTTCATAGTGTTGGCATTACGCAGTATTGATTGATTGATTTGATTTGATTGATTTGTGGGGTTTAACGTCCCAAAACTACCATATGATTATGAGAGACGCCGTAGTGGAGGGCTCCGGAAATTTTGACCACCTGGGGTTCTTTAACGTGCACCCAAATCTGAGGGCATTACGCAGTATAAAACGGCAGGCCTGTATAGTTATTCAAGTTCTAGACCTGCCCTTCTCGTGCATTGTGTTGATTCCTCTGCGACCAATGGGAGAATGCTCACACCATCTTATTCCACATGAAATGGGCCAAAGGACCTGGAGGATTTTTTACAGGCTACTCGACAATGTACCGCATTTACACTATCAATCAGGCTATAGATAAATGCGCAAACTATAATCAGCGTTCCTACACAGCTTTCATAGTTTATGTGAAAGCATTTGATTCCCTAAATTTCAGCATTCATGCAAACACTACAGAATCAGAGCGTCGACGAACCATATATAAAATAATGGAGATATCTACAGGCTTCACAGCCTCCATGTGTTCCTTTATAATGAAAGAGACAAAATTCTAAGAATGAATGGTTTAAAGCGTGGAGGCACGATTTGCTACTCATCGCGAGCTTACAGAAAGTATTGAGAGCCCAAGAGTGAGAGATCAGTTAGAAACACTACTTACGGAAGTGTGTCTCAGTAAACCGTGATTCACTGCTGACATTGGTTGTAGGAGCAACTCAGGGGACGATTCACAAATCGTGATTACTGAACTGGACGAAAGGGAAAAATGGTATGCCTGAAAATCAATATACAGAAAGCTATAGTAATGTTCAAAAGTCTCAAAAAGGGACAGCGCTTCACGATAGGTAACGAGGCACTGCCAATGTTAAAGTCTACTTAAAGGGACACTAAAGAGCGAAACGCTTTTTCGTGTATTACAATTTGACAATCACGAAAACACCACTCTTATCACACTTGGTAAGCGAGAAAACGTGCGAAAAGAAACTGCGGGTAGAGACGCCATATTGAATTTCCCGCACCGGACACCGTGATTTCATAAATTTTGAAGGCGCCTACTGGGTCCTACCTTTCTTCTAATCCATAAAATTGAACTACATTGTCATCGGTGGGTGCCATAGACTTAGCATACAAAGTTTCAGAAAATTTTCTTTGAGACGGTTGGGAAGATATGAAAAATACCTTGTGGAATTTCTTACTTACGTCACGCATGGAGATTGTGGCACAAAATTTAAATATGAAACTTAAACCTTGATTTTTTCATTAATAATGAACTTGTGACAGTGAAACCTATGACATTAGAGTTCTTAGAGTGCAGTTAATCAATCTAATACAACTCATTGTTTCTCTTTAATGTCCCTTCAAGACAGGTGTTGACTGTGGAGCCAAATCACGAGACTAAGGCTACCACAAGAATGAGAATAAAGTGGAGTGCATTTGGCAGGTGTTCGAAAATTACGAAGGGTAGTTTGCTACTGTTTCTCATGAGGAAGGCATACTACATGTGCATCTTACTAGCGCAGAAGCTTAAACTGAGGATGGAGCAGCGAGCCACTGAAAGGAAAACTGGTATGGGTAACTTTAACCGACAGGAAGAGAGCAGAGTGGGCCCGGGAACAAACACGCGTCAAGTACATTTTAGTCGAAATCAAGAGGAAAAAATCCACAGGGGCAGAGCGTGAATGTAGCTCGTATTGGCAAGATAACCGTGGATCATCAACAGTAACAGACTGGATTTCAAGGGAACAAGCGCTTGAGGCGGAGCAGAAAGTAGGGTGGAGAGAGAGATTAAGTAGTTTGCGCCAATGATAATAACGCAGTAGTGACAGGACTGGATTGATTGGAAAAACATGGGAGAGGCTTCTGTCTTGCAGTGGGCGCAGTAAGGTTGATTATGGTGATCATGATGATGATGGTCATCATGATGGTGATAATGTAAAGTACTACCGGTGTAACCTTCATCTGGTTTTTAATATATCTGTTTACGGTGCTTGCAGGGTGTTGTATTGTATCCTATTAAGGGATTCATTAAGCGTAGGATACGCTTGTCTGACCTTACTATGTGGCGCGAGATAGTGTTCTATACTTAGGTATGCAGAGACTGGTGGATGAGTTCTGGCGCATTTCATTTTTTTTTTGTTTTTGGTAGCGGTGCGAACAAGACCGCAAAGTTGCCACGGTGCATCGATTCTCGCCATACGGAACCTCCCACGCTGGTCCAGTGGTAGTCATGCTCGAACGCTGATTGATGATCGATTGATATGTGTCCCAAAACCACCACATGATTCTGAGAGACGCCGTAGTGGGGGGCTCCGGAAATTTCGACCAGCTGGGCACAAGGGCTTACAGCATTTCCGCCTCCATCAGAAATGCAGCCGCCGCAGCCGGGATTCGATCCCGCGACCTGCCAGTCAGCAGCCGAGTACCTTAGCCACTAGACCACCGCGGTGGGGCTCATGCTCGAATGCTGACCGGAAGCTCGCAGGATCGAATCCTGGCTGCGGCTGCTGCATTTTCATGGAGGAAAAATTCTGGATACCCGTGTTAATTCGCGTTTAAGAATATTTGGTGGTCGAAATTTCTGAATCCCTCCATCACTACGCATCTAATAATCATGTCGTGGTTTTGGGATGTGAAACCTCACAAAAATCGTATTTATCGACAAAGGACTCCAGGCGTAATTGATCGCTCTCTTTCCTCTCAGCTACTTCAAGGAAAATGTGTCAAGTAACTATAGACAGAAGTCAGGATCCACACGACAGCTGTGTATGGCTCAGGGTTTCGGAAAGTTGAGGTAAAAAGAATGACGCAAAAATTTATTACCGGGCAAACTTTGTCGTGAATGCTCTAAATAATTTAGAATTGTGATCAGACATGTTGTGCGTATCGCTGGGCGTACCAAACTTATGTGTTGAGTTGGACATTTCAATGAATACGTGCATTTTCGCACTTTAACGAAATCGAAGCGAGCACTGCGTGTCTAACATGAGCTTCTATTTTCAAGTCAAACACGTACATTAACGCTACACCTTCTACACGAGGACATTCAATATATATTATTCTTTAGGTAAACTAAAGTTGTACAACTATATTCATCGAATATTTGAACTATAGCGTGCCTAATGGGCTGTTATGGAACCTTACGTTCGCTTTGTCTGTTTACATGGAGGCCATGGCTTACAATCACCACACCTTCTATAACGCATGTGCATAAAATAGCCAGCTTCTTAAACCTGTTAAACCTTTACTTAGGGTGAATTTTAGTTCAGCTATCCGCAGGTTGCGGGATCGAATCCTGGCTGCGGCGCCTGCATTTTCAATGGAGACGAAAAGTCTGAGGCGCGTGTACTCAGATTTGGGTGCACGTTAAAGAACCCCAGATGATTGAAATTTTCGGAGCCCTCCACTACGGCGTCTCTCATAATCATATGTGGTTTTGGGACGTTAAACCCCACATATCAATCAAACAATTTCAGTCAAGCTACCTTCTGAGTCTAGCAATGCAGACTCAACCTATTCGACCTGCGCGTTAAAATTTTGTTACAGCTCGTTGCATCTCATGGTAGCTTTCCAGAGTATCCTAATATCTATCAATACTTTTCCCTCCATTTATCTCATTCTGTTTAGTTAGGGCAGACGGACTTGGTGAACTGATGTGACGCGATGCTGCTTACCAAAACAATGGTAATTTGGCCATGATTAATTGCGATTCTTTTTGACTATGGTGAACATTATATATAAAGTGCAACAGTTAGAAATGTGTCAAGGACAACTTGTAAGTGGTTGTGGCTCAAGTATTGCAACAAATAACGAGAAAAGCTTTTTGTGGACTCAAATAGCCATGGCTTTTACAAAATGAATTTTTCCTAAGCCTTTCATGTGAGAGGTGAATGGCAATAGAAAAGACAGCGTGTTCAGATATTTACCAATTACAGTTTGACATAGTCTATCAGTCGATGTTGCCGAGCTCCGTCCTTTGTTCACATTTTGTTCAACCGCAAAGCGTAGTTTCATGAAAGTGTTCCGAAATTTCTGGCCAGATTTATATCGCATAGGCCGGTGTTGGGCAACTTCCTTTTATATAACAGAAATAATAGCACGGTGCTTGTCTGCTTACGTGTTTCGCAGCCATTTTATCCATTTTCAGAAATGTACTCATTGAAGTCATGCCGGGTGGTTGGGCTGGGTGCTTATTTGCATCAGACGATAGTTTTGCAAGAAAAAAAATTTTTTCCACGTGACTAATGCATTTTAATATTACATTTTTTGGAGTTGCATGTCCCGAAACCACGATATGATTAAGAGTGATGTCGTAGTGGAGGGCTTTAGGAATTTCGACCATCTGGCTTTCTTGAACGTCCGCTGAAGACGCACAGTGCCCGGGCTTCTGGCATTACATCAAAATATGGCCACCGCGGCTGGGCTTGAACCCATGACGTCAGCAGCCGAGCCCCGTAACCACCACCGTGGACGGGACTGAGAGATTTTGTGCGCACTGGACTTTTAACTTAAGATTAACCAAGTGTCGCCCACATACCTTGAAATCATAATGAAATTTGCGATGCGAAAGAAAAGGCGGTGATTCCATAATCAAATAAAACGCTGGGACTGTGCTAGAAAATCCTAAGTTCGTATTGTTTATGCCATTTATGTGGACGATGATTGCAGTCTCAAGTGGTGTACCAGTTTCTAACGAAATACAACAACTTTCAAATAGCTTACGCGGTATTTTTCATCAAGCGTTGCTCTTTTGTATGAATTTTTTTATACTTAATTGAATCGGTATCGCAACTTATTGATTCATTTTTCGTAGTAATTCTTCACGCGATTTGATTTTCAGCATGACGCTGTTGGTCGAGTAATGATGAGCTGGAGACTGGTGTACGAAAAATTGGAGGTGAACTACATTAAATTGAAAATTAGCGGCATGCTAAGAAGCTAAAAAGTGCGTTTGTACGAAAAATTACTTTAGGCACTTGAATAATATTGTGGTTTCTTGCTTTCGCGGAGGGCATTCATTAAAAAATAGATATTTTACTTTTCTGCAATCTGTTTTTTTTAATTCTCATTAAGCGGGGCAGTGGTTTTGGGTGTCCCTTCTAAATGGACACAGATAATTTAGATACGCTAGCTGAATTACGTTTCGTTTGTTCGATAAGGTTCGCCTAGTGACAAAGCAGACTGCCTGGTTTCTTTCAGCAACGTAGTACGCAGCGAATGAGCACATGCACTGGAGCGCCCTCTTCGTAAGTGAACGAGCCTTACAGCGTCTGCATGAGAGAACCGCCCACTATGTAGTTTACTCCACCTAGCAACGCGAGACCAACATAATGAGTTTTACGATGCCCTATAAAGCATTCCTGGTATGGATAAACCTGTGCCGTCGGTTTTATAGTATTACAGATGCACGTTGAATAACACGGCGTGCTAATTAAGGAATCGTCATGGTCCACGCTGTGAGGTAACGCAACAGGCAAACGCTCAAGACAAACAAGAGAGTAAGGCGTGCTGGGATTGAGATTGCATTAGGACCTTGTAAGAAAACAGGCCGGCCGATATAGAGGTCCGTGCTGGCTTCGCAAGGCGTCAGAATCAAAACTACATAAAAAAAAACACGACAAGGAGTTAGTAAAACAGAAACTCCCGGAGACCTGGGGAACATGAACCAGGATTCGAGTGGAAGGCATGGCTTTCTGGCCTGCCAGGGGGATTTAAGAACACATCCAAACTTGGCTGAGGAGGCCTGCCTGCCATGCTCAGAGGAGAGGCCGAGGGCAACTGAGAGAGGGAGAGAGGACATAGGGCGAGACGATGACTGAAAAAAAAAAATACTAATGCATTTACCAAGGCGACGGCGAAGGGGACGAAAAACAAGTCGAGGACAAACGAAAAGGGGAAATGCAAAAGGAGAGAGGGAAACGAAGAAACAAGAAGGATTGAGAAACTGCAGCGAAGGTAGAGAAGCAGGAGGAAAAAAAAAAGCAAGCAAAGCAAGAAACGACGACGAAGAGTGGGCGGACGAGTAATAAGAAAAGCTAGGCGCGCAGCAGCAGCCGTCCGAAGCCAGGTGTGGTGACGTCAGCCAGCGACCGGATGACGCGCGCTAATTTTAGCAAGGCGGCGGGCGGCAGAGTCGTCGCCTTGCAGCCTCTTCCGAGCATGCGTTCCGCTGGGCAGGAAGGAGGCGTCCTCCTCTCCTCCTCTGCTCCTCGTCTTCCTCTCAGGGCACGTGCGACGGCCAGCGATGATGTGCGCCGCAACGAGAAGCAAGACGCCAAAGACAAACAAGAACCGAAGAAGAACCGAGGGGCTGCAACACGGGAGTTCACAGGAGCTGAAGTCGTGGGCGAAGGAGGAGAGGAGGAAAGACGTCGGGCATGCTTCCAGCTCAAAGGTAGAACCTTCGAGGAGAAAGCTTAAAAGAAAGATCAAGAAAATGAACGAGTGGAGGTGATGGCAAGAGGGGAGACGGTTAAAAGGGGGAGGAGTACGCGGAATGCTCTTGAAGCATGACTCGGCCCCCCTTAACCTTCTCTACACCCCCCCCCCGTACATCTCCGAAGTCCACAGGATCTTTCTGCGACGATGCAACACGCGGCCCCAGCCTAGGGCCCGCGAAACGCGCACGCTTCACCGGCGTTCTGTGGAATGAAAACCTGAACGAAAAAGAGATAGAGAGGGTATGTTCTTAAAGTAACCTAAAGGTAGTAAATAATACAAATATAAGAAGAAAAAAACAGTGGCACTTTATCGCGTGAGGAGCGGGAGGAAACGTAGAAGGAGGCTCAAGGAAAGGTTCCGGAGAGGTTATTGACGCTGCGCAGTAGAAGTGTTGGGGCCTATGGTTGCGAAGAGCAAGTTCCTGGATCGACACCAGCAGAGGTTTAACTGGAGATCAAAGGCATGCGAAAGAACGGGACTGGACAAAACGTAATAAGGGCGTGCACCACGTCACATATTCTTCTAAGATTGCGTCGTGAATACAATTGCAAGTGTTGCTCACGACGTACTTGATTCTTTGTGCTTCTGACGAAACAGACCAGGAAAGGGGGTGAGGCGTTCGGTGGTGTAGAAATGAAAACGAAGCAGGTACATTGAAATCTCGATTTGAGGGAAATGGGGGAGAAAGGAACAATTACGGAATAAATATTAACAATAAAAAAGTCATACATGTGCCACGCATTCTTTAATACAACTACAGGTGCACCTAAGTTCCGCATATGCGTTGCTAATATCTGGTGCCATTACGTGTTTTTCATGCGTTTTCTTGAGTAGAAATGCGAACATAATTCATCTGCAGACCTCCCTACTTATGAACGTATTTACACACTATCCCGTGTACTTTCATTTCTTTACTAAATTGGTTCCGCCGCTTAAATACAATTTTACTTTCCTCAACTTCATAATATATAATTGCATGGAACTTCGAAAATGTCTCTGATATTTGATTACCTTATGGAGTCTCCTCCCAGCGCCTTTTTTTTCCCTTGTTGGACATCTGCGTTTTCACAATTTTATATCATATACTATAAGTCGTACCAACTTGTTGAAACACTCGTTCAGCTGCCTGATGTCCCTTCGATGCTTTCATGAGCATGCTTTTAGCTTTGTTCATCTCGCAAAAAGCATTTCGGTCACCAACGCCTTTTTTCATAGTATATTTCTAAGAACTTGGGGACACCAGAAAGATACATATGCAAATACAAAACGCTTTTCTAGAGTCGGGAGAAATAACAAGAAGAGTCTTAGAAGAGGCTGGGCGCCCTTTCGACACTCTCAGCAACAAGGTCGGCAAATCATGCAGCCAGGTGAAGAAAAGCCTCTTCAAGCGCGGTGATAAGGCACTAAACACAAAGTCGCGAAAAATCTTTCCGCCTTAATGCGTAGCTGGAGAAAGACAGATTTTGGTGATGCTCGACCTACGGAAAATCCTCTTTTGAGCAGTCGGCAAGGAATCCTGATTACGGAATAAAATAACACTTCGCAGCATTCGCAACCTACATTTCCCTAATATTTTTTTCTTTTTAGAGAAGGTTGGAAGGGGGGGGGGGGTACGTACCGCGACCTTTGTCGTTTTGAAAAGAAAGGAGCGAACCCGAAGATTGGATTCCGCACGAGCCAGCAAAATCGACGCTTCCTTTACGTAACGCTATATCTGCGGCCCGAGCTCGGAATTGAAGACACGTGGCCGCTTAACTGGCGTGCGGCTGAGGAACGAAGAACGAAGCACAATATATTTCGCATTTACCGAGGCCTTGCATCACTGCTTATCTATCTAGGTACACAGTTTTCTTGGCTCTTGCGAAAGGCTATGAGAAGGGCTTATTGGGGCTTAGATTTACCTTAACATACGGTCCACTCTGAACTAACACTGTCGTTCGTTCGACAAGTTTAAATGCCACGCCAACGAGGGCGCGACGTCTAACAGCACTTGTCTTCGTGACGTCAACTTCACAGGTGCCCAGGTGTTGCTCTGTCATGCGCGCACCATCGATCTGGAGATGGAGGCTTTTGTTTCAAATATCGCAATACGCTCGCCATCCAATAGGGCGAATGAGGGATTCGACGAAGTCTGGTTGGACGTTGCTTTGTCCCTAACTAGTGGGGCCCACATAGTTTAAGTTAGAGTTGTGTGAAAGCAAAACAAACAAGTAAACTTATAAGCTCTGAAGCTCGAAAGGGTACACTTAGCACAAGAAGTGGAAGTTTAAGTAAAGAGTACTTGTATTGTTCCTTGCTTCTGGTGCAAAAACAGCTTCTGCAAAAAAATTTTCTCAAAATACGTGTCCTTTAAAGACAAGTGCACGTCGCTTTGTATTTTCAGTCTTTGCGAAAATATCGTGGAGAAACTAAGCCATTACACAACCTCCACGTGATTTTAAAAGTGGAGAACGTCACCACCAATAACCTAAGTTACCAGAGATGTTTCACCTTCAGAAAATTTTGAAGAGGTTTTAAGTTTTTGAATTCCCTGCTTCAGGAACATTCAGGTGTATGCTTCAGATGTGTACTTCATGCTTGCGAGGAAACAAACTTATGTATGGTAATTGTCGCAGACTGTCTTTTTTTGCGTGTGTGAGTGGTTTATTTCGAACGTACTCACTCTGTGCGAACGGCGTACATGTGGACACGTATATATACCGTGAGTCACGATTTAGTGTCAGTTGGTTGCGAGAAGGGAGATTAGTGACGCATTACACTGCGCTCTGATTGGTCCCAACTGCTTTCTAGCACTCAAAAGTAACGTCTACACTTGCAAAACTATTATGCTTTTTTTTTCAGCTACGCATTTTTTGTGTCATATGGTATAGCAAAGCGTAAGCGAATGGTCCGGATGTGTGAAAACTTGTGAAAGGGCGCAGTTTCCGCGATCACAGCTGGTTTCTTCTGGTGTTAGCACTGTGACAACTTCCCGTTCAAGATTATCAAAGGTAACCGCAAGTGCCCACGGGCGACAGAAAGGAAGAACACGAACATCTTCGCGTGTGTCTTTTTGTGTCATGTGCTATTGCGATTACGTTGCTAATCATGAATCGCCAACTGGCCTACGCCATCATTGTTACCTATGGAAGGTTGCTCTTTTAGGTGTTGCACGATACCGTGAGGCTCGTGTATTTGTTTGAGCAGAACGAGTGGTTGGTTGAATGAGAAAGCATATGAGAAAGCCCTCCAACCACCCATCTCATGGTGACAGCTCAGCTTAAGCAGGTATACTGCGAGACGCAAAAGTTGCGCCATCAAGCAAGCGCGCTAGCTGAAGAGAAAGAAAAGTTACGACGAAAGGCAGAGTAGAGAGGAGCATTAGCGAACTGGAAGAGATGGAAAGCGAGGAAGGTAAGACTGACGAGCGACGGCGGGCCCAGGGCTCCGCACCCCCGCCTCCATCGTGGCTCTGGCAACGGTCCCAAATGGCGACTGCTGGTCGACGGCAAGCGCTACAAGAAGAATCACGCACGCTCGCAAAACGCAGCCGAACATCGTCAGCCGCAGACAAACGAGACACGGCGTCCAGAGCAGGACCAATCCAAGTGCGAAGAATGGCTGCCCGCGAGGAGGGGCACCCAGTCCTCTCCTCGAGAGACGGGGAGGGCACTTCTAGAAGGTGGCGTAAAAGACGTGGCTGCGGAAAGGGAGAGAACGAAAAGACCGAGCTGTGGGAGGCAGCTGACGGCGCGGGCAGAGTCGCCCGCGCTGAGATCGTGTTACCTAGACGACCGCGCCTCTCGGACCTCGCAACCGGTGCCGCCGCGGCGGCTGTCGGAGCGGAATGACGGGGGACGCAGAACAAATAAACAACGGGCAGCAGTGGCAACAGTAAACTTAGTTACTGCACAGAGTAACGTACACCGCACCATGTCACACGCCCCAGAAGATGGCGTAGCTGTCGTGTTTATTGCACGCGCCTCAGTTGCATGCAGTTTCTTCTCCCTTGCGAGAAAAGAAAGTAAGCAAAGAAAATAAGCCGTGAGAAATTGGCTCGGGAATGGCGTGAACGGAGGATTCACTGCGTGGGGCTAACGTCACGTGCAGTGTGCAACAAGTGGCAAATATTTCTCAACGTTCGGTAGGAGAACCGCTTTGAAGGCAGCAGAACTTTCTTAACGCAGCATGAGAATATTCTACTTTGGTATATGATTTCGAATATGTTGTAACTATCAATAAATATTTGGTGGCATGACACTCACGGAGTGGAGCAGTACGTGAAAAGGAAACCGGTAAGGTAACAGACGCGCTTGAGCACTGAAGCCTCACTGAAACTTTCCTTGAAAGCTGCACAAAATGTAGGCTTCGCCGCATAGCAGGTATGCACTGCGTAAAGCTCGGCGCTTGCGGCTGCCAAAAGGTAAAGGGCACGCTTCTTGCTCACGCCTGACTGTTTCCAAAGTCTTTGGTTCCGGGCAAAATGTCACGCCATTTTCCGTAATGCCTGTTTTATAATGAAAGTTAGTAGAGCAAGTGAATAATTTTTTGGCCCTTACTTGCATGAATGCTTCGCATCTGCTGTGTATGTTGCTGCACATGGAAACGAAGACAGAAATAAAACTGAAAGCATTCGATCTCATGCATGTTTATTCACAGCAAATGTATTACGTCTGCTGTGGCATCTCAATGCTCTTCGTAAAAATCTTTGATCATAAATTCAGAGCACCCCTAATGAATTCGACAGTTTTGGTTATGATAATCGCACGTTTGCCAAGTGGTGCCTCACGATTTTTCCATTCTAGATAAAATAAAGTCAAAAATAAATAACTAGGAGTGGTGGAAGATGTCTGTCTTTGACAACTGTCCATAAGCTCTCCTCGCACGTGAAAAATGGGAAATTTAAGAGCGTCGTCGTAAACACACCGGGAAAATAATAGGGGCGAAACACTTCGGGACCACACAATGTCCTTCCATCCGTAAACCTTTGCCCAAGGTCTACAGCAGATGTCGAAACCGAAACGTTTGTGAACAACAAAAAAGGTTATTGAAGCAATGTTAACAACAACAAACAAAATAAAAGGCTACAACACCAAAAAGATGCCCCATTTTAACACCTATCAATCTAAGCATCTTAGTGAACGAAATGTGAACAAGAAAAAATAAAATGCTGTTAACCAGAAAAAAAACAATAAAAAATTAACATATCTATGAAGTGAATGATAATGATGAGTGGACGAAGCAGTCGTATAGCCGGTACCTTTCAAGTGCTGTTCCGTGATGACAGATAAAGTGTTGTCTGCAATGCGCTTGTTCTTCATCGTCATCACCATCATCATCATCGTCAGCAGCGGCTACGGCACACAACGTCCCCAAATGAGCATTATCGTCATCATCAACGGACAAGTCTCCACATTAAGGAGCTTCGCACCTAACGATCATGACGTAACCACAAAGTGAATGATGATGAGTGGGCGAAGAAGTGGGATAGTTTGGTGTTGCTGTGAATTATTCGTGAGATTGATCACTCACACATGTAAATGAGTGACAAAGTGGTGCACGGCTATTTGCAATGTTTATTGGTCTCAACTGGTATGTTCTGTTGAGTTGCGAATATCGTTTCGCCTTCATTATCACTATCACTACTTTGTGGTATCGGATCTAGTCTGAAGTTGGCTAAGACGAGGTCTGTGCCCGTTCCTGTTGTGGTTGTTTCCAGTTATACGAACTGCGTCGTAGAGCCTATCGAGACATTTCATACTGCCCAAGCCAGTCATTGTCCGTGATCATCACTGTCATCGTCTGCCTCATCGTGATGGCGTATAGTGGTTACGTTGCATGTGCTCTACCGTGATGGCAGAAAAAGAATGTGTGGTCTGAAACGCGCTTGTTTATCGTTATCAGTGTCATCGTCAGTGGCGACTACGGCGCACAACGCCGTCGACAGACATGCCTCGACCTAAGCAGCTTCGCCCCTAATAGAAGGCCATGATTCACTACCCGATGCACACTGCTTCGCCCCATCATTCAATTCGTGGATGTGCGTGGATATTTTTTTTTGCATTCCACAGAACAGGCGAATGCTTGATAACGCGGCTCATAATGAGTATCTTCTCTTTATTGCTTTATGCTGGCCAAAGTTTCAAAGTGAGATAGAAAATTATCGTACATCGCAGTGCACTGCGGTGAATCGCGAATTCAAACCACGTACTAGGAATTACAAGGCCTTGCCCCTCCACGTAAACACATTGCCCGTTTACTGAAGTGCAGACGCTTTCACACACACAAAAAAGCCAGCGTAAGATCAATGAACGAATGAAAAAATCGAGAAAAAAAAATAAACGTGAAAGAAGTCATTCGCCAGCTGCTAGACGACCAGCCTCCGTTTTGCGTTTCGAAAAACACGGCCCTTGTGATGTGCGCCGCTTCGTAAAAGAAGTGAGCAGTCTAGTCAGAATCGCTATTAAAGACGATAGTCTATCTTGGGGACCTTCGACGCAAAAATTGTGGTCTGTCTGTCTGTCTGTCTGTCTGTCTGTCTGTCTGTCTGTCTGTCTGTCTGTCTGTCTGTCTGTCTGTCTGTCTGTCTCTGTCTGTCCGTCCGTCCGTCCGTCCGTCTGTCTGTCCGTCTGTCCGTCTGTCTGTCTGTCTGTCTGTCTGTCTGTCTGTCCGTCTGTCCGTCTGTCCGTCTGTCCGTCTGTCCGTCCGTCTGTCCGTCTGTCTGTCCGTCCGTCCGTCCGTCCGTCCGTCCGTCCGTCCGTCCGTCCGTCCGTCCGTCCGTCTGTCTGTCTGTCTGTCTGTCTGTCTGTCTGTCTGTCTGTCTGTCTGTCTGTTGTTTGTCCACTCTTAACGGCACCGGATACTTGAAATGGCCGACACTATCCGCAGCGACCACCAAGGTTGCTGAAGTTGCAGCGTTCATACTTGTGCAATTGTCAATTAAAAAGCACTTATTGCGCATGTTTGGGGAACCATAACAACACGTATATATTCTGCATGTGCGTCTTTTACTAGAAAATGCATACATAAGTAATTTTAAGGACCGTAGCGCTTATGACGCTGCGCTTACCATGCAACCCTTGCACGAAAAGGCGAGTGTTTCCAACGCTTTGCTAAGGTGGTGGCACCTACCCGTCACCTTGCGTTCTACACCTTATCACCTCTGAGACGGGCGCGCACACCCGTCTCAGGGCCATGCGCTTTCTTTTCAAAAAAAAAAAAACTGCTAGATGGCGCTCATATCTCACGTATGACGTGACTTGATGCATTCGTTCGCTTTCGCTGCACGCTCGAGGCACTCTAACGCAGCGCATCTAGAATACCATTCACCGATTTTCTGGCGCAGAACATCAAATAAGTGTTTTGTTCACTATCTCCACACATGAGACTATCGTCTTTCGACGACATTTGCAGATTACATGCATATATGGCGCCAATTTTTGTTGTCCCTTTCCTCTTTCTGCGCATACTCTCGACGAAAGCTTCTCCTTAGCGCAAGTGAAGAGTAAAGAACAGGAGAGGTTCGGCCTGAGCCAAGCTTGATCTCAAAAGAAGCTTCTCGCATCGCCACTGCACGAAGTCTCCTCACTGACCGCTGTCGGCAAACACTGGGGCCATATATCACGTATCGCTTCTTCCCATCATCATGTGTGCGCACAGAAACACACGCACATGCATGTTCGAGAAAAAGCAAAACGGGAATCGATGAAGGGGAGATAAACGCAAACTGTTCCTCGGTTGTTTACATAACCGTGTTGGACTTTTTTTTTTTCACTTTTTTTGTAACTCGTTCTCTGCTGGCTTAGCGATCGAGTCCTCTCATAGCGAGATTTTCTTGCCAATAGAGATCGTGAAAGGAAGAGAGGAGGGGAGAAGGAGAAAAATAAGGAAGATGGAAAGGTACGGGTGTTAACTAAAATTATACCATCCGGTTCGCTACCCTGTGCTAGCAGGAGAGGGAAAGAAATATGGAAAGAAGAGCGGAGAGAAGGGTAAGCGCGCAAGAACAAACAAACAAAAGCAAGAAATAATATAAACCAAATAGTAATGAATCCGGATTTTTCTTTTATCTGTTATAAACCCTCACCGAATGTTGGGCATAACCATTTGAAGTATGTAAAATGTGCGAAAAGAAAAGAAAAAAATAAAGAAAGAATAAGCAAGCTTGGACAGATGCCCCATTACAGCGCAGAAAATTACTTGAACCGTGGCCTGAAACGCATCATCAGAAAAAGAAGAAATTCTTCCTGAAAGGCTTTTTAGTGAACGCTGGACTAGACGATCGTTCTGGGGAGGGGGGTAAGGGTAATCGCCCCCCCCAAAGCCTCTGTCAGCACCCCACCGTCTTTCTTTAGTTTTTTTTTGTCCACGACCTATCACCAATTAGAAAAAAACGATTGGAACCACTCTGAGCACACATAACAGAATTTATGCTAACAGTATTTATGTTACTAAAAACAAAACAGTCAGGACCCCACTCCCCCTCTTTCACCTAAAATGATTTGCTGAATTTGCCCCTGTACTGTGGGCACAATTAGAAATGTGTCCGTGTGGACAAAGCGAAATTAATAGTGGACGCTTTATTACACAAATGAGTAAACTGTGTAATACAGTGTTATGTTAACTGGTTTCACTGTGCGACGTTTTTTAGCTGCTAATTACTTAATTTGGGTAACCATTGTATTTTTTTCAACTGTATTTATTTTTTCAGCACTTCATACCAATGTCCTCGCGTGACATATGACACACTCGAACGCGTCTCCATAATGTGTAACGGTGGTATACAACATGGATTAAGTTTGCTTACATTTGCGTACAGTGGTGTGGCGCTGTTTATCTCGAGGACGACGGTTCGTTAGGAGAACGGGGAAATTCGAGAACACCCATGTACTCAGATTTTGGAGGTGCGTTAAAAGACACCAGCCCATCCACAATTATTCGAGTTTAAACCACAGCGTGCGTCATAATCGTGGCATTGTTTTGGGACATAGAAACTCAGGCAAAAAGTTTCCTTGCATTTCGTTACCAAACTTTCGCTCAAGTGCGACCCTGCGGCGTCAACTGTTTGTTTCTCCTTCATTCGTTCCGTAATAAAGGTTCTTATTACGCAAAATATTTATTACCTACAGTGCCCTAATTGCATGGGTAAAATTTATTTTGCTTCTGATATGGAGTGGCACGCATAGCTAGGGTGGGGCCAGAAATTTTTCATGGGGCGCGAGGGGTCGGACCTCCCCTCATGTATGCTATTCGTGCGTTTTATGTGTGCGTATTTATATACATGCAAAATAAAAAGGAAGTACGGTTGAGCGAGACGCTTCTTCTCCCACATCATTAATTGCCCGGCTACGCCAATTATACGTAGGTTATATCATTGCATGAACACTACTACAGGAAGGAAAGACAAATACGACTGGTGAAGTACACTGTTGCTGCTCTAGTTTTGCTACGTTGTACTTATAAAAGTTCATTGCAGATTATCCTGACGGTCAGTTACGTTTTAAGCTGGAATGCTTCTAATTGAACTTTTTACCTGATCACCTTGCTAAAAATAGCTTGCTTACATGAACCGTGCGCAAGTTGCTTGTTCAGTGAATTGTAATCCTGCAATTAGTTCTAGTCTTAGCTGTGTCCGAAAAAAAACATCAACATAAGAACTAAAGAGGCATCTGGCTTAATTAAAAGGCCAAGGACACCTTACTTGTCACAAAGAAACCATGATATTCATTTCAAAACAGCCGGTGCCTTTTCAGGCAACCAAAAAATAAACAGCATACAGTTCCTCCGACGCCTTAAATTTGCCATCATATTGTACACCACGCAAAATGCGGTATTTGGACTTCTTCTAAGTAACAATCCTGCGCCTTGCAACGAGCTTGTAACATAAACCCCTCATAGAAGGCACGCTTAAAACGGCTCTCTTTTGATGCAGTGAAATTAAGTACATGTGCTCGCATGTGCTTGCACGGATGACCACTCCGCAAGCAGTGTCACATTAGCAGAGTGTTTCTTGGGTTATCCGCCTCGCAGAAACCAGTTTTGTGTATAGAGGGAGCTCGCCTTTCTGTGGTCCCTGGCTTCAATCCCGACTTTCTTTTTCCTAAATGCGCGCACGTTTATAAAGGAGTGAAGAGGGCAGAAGAAGAAGCTTTAAAGAGTAAACTGCGCGCCCAGAAAGAAATGCCATCCGTGCACAGGTGGGAGTCGTCCACGCGCGCACAAAACAAGCCGATAAGGATCCTCGTTGACGAGGCTAACAGGTAAACACGAGCCCACGCTATACGTGAGGTGTTAGGACCGGCGCCAGGTCTGACAATGGATCGGCGTTCCTTTTGATGTTCCTTTTGAGTCGCCAAACGGGTGGGCGGCCGGTGTCCGCCATGTATTGTTCCCACCTGGCCGGAGGGTGCGGCGTCCTGCCGCCGCGGCGCCGTGAGCAGTTCGGGAGACCACCGGTGCAGCTTCTTCTTTGGAAGATGACGGCGGCGGCGGCGGCCGGGAATCGTCCCGCTAATTGAACGAGTCGTTCGGCACCCTTTGAAGCTTGTTTACGGCGGCCCTTTCGATGGATGCAGTCATCAACTCCAGACCCCTCGCCCAGCGACACACCTTGACGGGGGGGGGGAGCCGCGTTCGTGCCACATGGCCGTGCGGTGACCACGCTTCAGTTTTGAACGTTCGCGTGGACCGTGCGTGCTCGTCACCCTCGCGGGTAATGTGTGGTCCGTGATTGGACGGTGCCATCGGTACGCGGTCCCCGATCTAGGGATCTGGGGAGGACAGACCCTTTATAATGAGCCCCCACGGCTCATTCGGTGCTTTTTCGAGTGGAGAGCTCGCCATGTACGAAGAACGCCACTATATATCTAAACTTTCTTATTGACCTCTCTCTAATGTAAATAAACGTCTGTTCTCTGTTTTCCCATATAAGCATTGCTTCTCGCTATAAGGGACGAGTCCGATGGGAGCCAGCTACCAACGACGAGACCCACAGGACCCAGACCACAACAACTGGATGGCAGCGGTGGGATCGAGCTCATCGACCAGGAGGCAATGCTGAGACCTGCTGTCTGGAGGACCTAGAGTCGGACAAAACTGCTTCGTGGCATCTCTGACAACACGGGAAGGAACGCGTCCGAATTCATGACTGCATAGGGTGAGTGCACTGCTTTTCTTTGCTGAGATATCACCAGGCTTTGCGTAGGATTGTAAACAAAGCAGTGATTTGGTAACGGTTGACGGAAGTATTGATAGTACGTCAAAGTTGTTTAGTTAAAAGAGTTAGCAGCACCAAGGACCGCCATGAATTTGAAGGGACTAAAAAAGCCAGAGTTGTTAGAGTTGGCCCGAGAGCTGGGCCAGGTAATTGCCGAGACGAAAAGAAAGCAGGAGATCATTGACGCCATCGAGAAGATCGGGGCAGATGACGATGAGCTGAGCGAATGCTTGGAGGCTATTACGCAAAGGAAAGAGGAGCAGAGGCTCCGTGAGGAAAAAGAGGAGCACAGGCTCCGGGAGGAAAAAGAGGAACAGAGACGTCGTGAGGAGAAAGAGGAAAGAGAACGTATCGATCGTATGGAAATGAAACGCCTAGAAATTGAACTAGCAAAGGCTCAATCAATGAACGGAGCTAGCGCAGTGGCACGAGAAAGAGAGCGCCGAATGACAGATTTGATGCCATCCTACGCGGTAGGAGGGGACATGGGTCTTTTTCTGGTGCACTTTGAGCGCACGTGCGAGAGGGAAAATTTTGCTAAAAACACGTGGCCCCAGCGCTTGCTTACGCTGCTGCCGTGTGAAGTAGCTGACATTATAGCCCGTATGGGTAAAGAAGACGCAGACGACTATGACAGAGTCAAAGCGAGTCTGCTCAAAAAGTACAGACTGTCAGCGGAGGCGTTCAGGCGAAAATTTCGTGAGATCGAGAAAGCCAAAGACGAGTCATACCCAGAGTTTGCGTACACCTTAAAGGTAAATCTGGAGGAATGGCTTAGAGAGGAGGGTGCGCTTGGCGACGCGGAAAAGACTCTGCAGTGTTTTGCGTTGGAACAATTCTTTCGGCGTCTACCTGAAAACATTAGGTACTGGGTTCAGGATAGACAAGGAGTAGATACTATCACGAGAGCGGCAGAGCTCGCAGAGGAGTACGTAAATCGCCGTGCCCTCGAAGGCAAGGATGTCCCTAGGAGGGAGATTAGTAAATATCGGGCCGACAAGCCTCCGCGATGGACAAAGTCGGGTCGGTATATGCCGAAGGAGGGTTTAGACTCCAAAGGAAGCGGTGATGAGAAAAACAAGAGAAAGGAAGAAGCACCCGAGAAAAGGGCGGAAGGGCAACAGAAAAAGGCGTTCGAGGCCAAGAAGCCGATAGTTTGCTATAACTGCCAACAGACGGGGCATATTTCTTTGGGTTGTAAGAACCCGAAAGTTGTGTTAATGTCACTCTGTAGTAATGACGAAAACATGAAATTGCTAGAACCATACATCCGAGACCTAGTCGTGAATGGCCAACCGTGCCGCGTGCTCCGCGATTCGGCCGCCACTATGGATGTAGTGCACCCGTCCTATGTCGAGGAGAGTCAGTTTACAGGAGAATGCGCGTGGATAAGACAAGCAGTAGAGACAAACAGTGCCTGTCTCCCAGTAGCAAGAGTCCGCATCGAAGGCCCTTTCGGTGTTCTAGACACTGAAGCTGCCGTTTCGGCACATCTCCCAGTGCAATACCCGTATTTGTTCTCAAATAAATCAGAGTACTTGCTGCGACAAAAAGGAATTGGGTTCAGTGAGGGTATCGTACAGGCCTTAACTCGATCCAAAGCAAGGGAGCTCGCCGCTCAGACAGTTTGTAAAGATCCGGTGGCAGACGAAACAGCTTCAGCGGCAGAGCCTTCTTTACCTGGCACGAAACTGGACCGCCCTATAATGGAGCCTCAAAACACAATATCTAAAGAAAGATGTAAGAAACCGGATGAATCCGAGGCATCTCGAGAAGTAGAATGCACTATAAAGCTGTTAAATGTAAGTCCTACAGAACTGATAGTGGAACAGGAAAATGACTCCACTCTCCGTAACTTAACGCCAGACGCGAAGGAAGGGGTGGCTAAGCAAAACATTCAGTTCACCAAGAAGGGGGGCGTCTTGTACAGAAAGTACACAAGTCGAAAAGGAGTTCGGTTTAATCAGCTAGTCGTACCGTATCCTTTCCGCAAGGAGCTGCTGCACCTGGTCCACGGAGGTTTGTGGTCTGGGCATCTCGGCATCAAAAAAACAAAAGAATGTTTGTTACGGGAGTTTTACTGGCCCGGCTGCTTTCGGGAGGTGGAGGCATTTGTAAGAAGCTGCGACACGTGCCAACGCGTTGGCAAGCCAGGGGATAAGGCTAAAGCACCTATGAAGCTGGTCCCCATTATCACAGAACCGTTTCGCAGGCTAGTTATAGACACAGTGGGTCCACTTCCTGTAACGCAGTCCGGGTACCGGCACATACTCACAGTGCTCTGCCCGGCCACGAAATTCCCGGAAGCAGTACCGTTAAAGGAGCTCAGCTCGGAGGAGGTAGTTAAAGCGCTTTTATCTATCTTTGCACGTGTAGGCTTCCCCGCAGAAATTCAGTCCGACCAGGGATCTGTTTTTACAAGTGCACTAACCTCGACATTTCTAGAAAAGTGTGGCGTTAAAATCATCCACAGTTCAGTGTACCACCCTCAGTCAAATGCTGTAGAAAAGGTACATTCAGTCATGAAACGGCTGCTACGCGCCCTTTGTTATGAGCAAAAAGAGGATTGGGAGGCTTGCTTGCCCGCAGCTATGTTCGCGCTTCGGATCGCTCCTCACGAATCAACAGGGTTTTCGCCTGCGGAGCTTGTTTACGGACGTGCTCTTCGCTCCCCACTTCGCATTGTTCGAGAATCTTGGGAGGGCCGGGCGGACGACCCTTCGGTAGTAGCATACGTGCTTGAGCTGTTAGACCGACTTCACGCAGCTCAAGAACTAGCGGAGCAGGAAATGCGCAGAGCTCAAAACAACGCTAAGCGCTATTATGACAAGACAGCCCGGACGCGAAGCTTTCGAGTAGGGGAAAAAGTGATGATACTGAAACCCTCACTGAAGAATAAACTTCAGGTCCCGTGGGAGGGACCTGTTGAGGTAGTTCAGAAATTGTCAGACACAAATTACTTGGTTACTGGACTGGGAAGGCGTAAAACGCAACAGGTGTACCACACTAATCTGCTCAAACCGTACCAGCAGAGGCATGCCGTTGTAAACATGTCGCTCAATCAACCGGAAGAAATGCCTATTGATTTCCCGGAGTTAACAACAGAAAACAAAGACATTGGCGAGACTATTAGTAACCTGGTAGAGCAGGCGGAGTTGGAGCCAGATCAGAAAGCGGAACTGAAGGAACTATTGTTTGACTTTAAAGAAACATTTTCAGACACACCTGGCAGAACCAAAGCCCTAGTTCATGATATTGAGCTGACATCTTCGGAACCAATTCGTTCTAAAGCTTACCGCGTTTCCCCGAGGCAACGGGAAATAATGGCCGCGGAGATAAACCGAATGCTCGAGCTAGGAGTGATCGAGCCAGGAGAGAGTGATTACACCTCGCCTCTGATCTTGGTTGAGGTCCCAGGGAAAGAGCCGCGACCGTGTATTGACTATCGGAGGCTCAACTCGATTACAAAGGACCAAACTTATCCAATTCCGCATATTGAGGAAAGGCTTGAGCAAGTCAGCAGTGCCAATTTCATCTCGACTTTGGATTTAGTCAGGGGATACTGGCAGGTGCCTCTAACTGAAAGGGCTAGTAGGCTTGCGGCGTTTATTTCCCCGATGGGAACATTTCGGCCGAAGGTCCTTAGTTTTGGATTAAAGAATGCCCCTTATTGCTTTTCTGGCCTAATGGACAAAGTGTTACAGGGTATGGAGGACTTTGCCCTCCCGTACCTAGATGATATTGCTATTTTTTCTTCTTCCTGGATAGACCACATGAAACACTTGCGAGCTGTGCTATGTCGTCTGCGTGAGGCCGGCTTAACAGTGAAGGTTGCGAAATGCCAATTGGGGCGCGCTGAGGTAGCTTATCTAGGGCATGTAATAGGCCAAGGCTACCGCCGGCCGTCAGAAGTAAAGCTGGCCGCAATAGACAACTTTCCCCAACCACGAACCAAGAAAGACATTCGGTCGTTTCTTGGATTGGCCGGTTATTATCAAAGGTATATCCCGCGTTACTCTGACATTGCAAGTTCCTTGACAGACGCTCTTAGAAAGACTGAACCCCAGACCGTAAAATGGGATGGGGCCAAGGAACATGCATATTCTACGCTAAAGAAGGCACTAAAAAGTCAGCCAGTGTTGAGCGCGCCTGACTACTCTAAGCCGTTCATTCTTCAGTGTGACGCCAGCGACCGGGGTATGGGTGTCGTGCTTTGTCAGAGGGGAGAGAACGACCAGGAACACCCTGTACTGTATGCCAGTAGAAAGCTTTCTGTTCGTGAGGAAGCATACAGTGCCTCAGAAAAGGAATGTGCCTGCGTTGTTTGGGCTGTGCAGAAGCTAGCTTGCTACATCGCCGGTTCTAGGTTCACAATAGAGACTGACCACTGTCCCCTCACATGGCTACAGTCCATGTCATCGAAAAACGGCCGTCTTTTGCGCTGGAGCTTAGCTCTTCAACAATACACCTTTGATATCCATTACAAGAAGGGTAAACTCAACAGCAACGCAGATGGTCTGAGTCGTTGTCCCTAGTACCCCGAGGGCTTCAAAACGATTTTCTGCTTTCTATCCTCGATTTGAGGCCCACTAGTTTTCTGTATTTATCCAAACATGTGTCAAGTGTTTTGTTTAATGTCTTCAAAAGTGGCTGATGTGGTGTTGCGACTCGGCGGGGGCCACAGGAATAAAGTTGAGGTAGAAGGAAATGACTTCCACAGGTGAATCTAAGTCTGGTGATTCTGAGTAGGGAATTGCCGTGTGCTTGCTCGTGTGTGGGTGTGCTTTCGGCGCAGTTTCCGCAGTTCCTCATTGGTGGTGGGCGGAAAATATGGTGGAGAGGGGTCACCTCCTCCCTGCGAGCAACGCCCTCTTGGTCAATGATCATCGGATCCAGTGTTCGGGACAAAAATAATAGAGGAAGAGCCGACAAGCTGCAATACAGATCCCGCTGCACAGTACCTGCTGGCCACTGCACCTCGGGATCTTCTTTCCCCGGCGGAGAGGCTGTTAGGACCGGCGCCAGGTCTGACAATGGATCGGCGTTCCTTTTGATGTTCCTTTTGAGTCGCCAAACGGGTGGGCGGCCGGTGTCCGCCATGTATTGTTCCCACCTGGCCGGAGGGTGCGGCGTCCTGCCGCCGCGGCGCCGTGAGCAGTTCGGGAGACCACCGGTGCAGCTTCTTCTTTGGAAGATGACGGCGGCGGCGGCGGCCGGGAATCGTCCCGCTAATTGAACGAGTCGTTCGGCACCCTTTGAAGCTTGTTTACGGCGGCCCTTTCGATGGATGCAGTCATCAACTCCAGACCCCTCGCCCAGCGACACACCTTGACGGGGGGGGGAGCCGCGTTCGTGCCACATGGCCGTGCGGTGACCACGCTTCAGTTTTGAACGTTCGCGTGGACCGTGCGTGCTCGTCACCCTCGCGGGTAATGTGTGGTCCGTGATTGGACGGTGCCATCGGTACGCGGTCCCCGATCTAGGGATCTGGGGAGGACAGACCCTTTATAATGAGCCCCCACGGCTCATTCGGTGCTTTTTCGAGTGGAGAGCTCGCCATGTACGAAGAACGCCACTATATATCTAAACTTTCTTATTGACCTCTCTCTAATGTAAATAAACGTCTGTTCTCTGTTTTCCCATATAAGCATTGCTTCTCGCTATAAGGGACGAGTCCGATGGGAGCCAGCTACCAACGACGAGACCCACAGGACCCAGACCACAACAGAGGGCAAGGTAGAGAGAGACCGCTCACACACACGGCTGAAGCCCGCCCACTTGCATGCGGTGCTGCGCCTTTTATTTTATCGAGCCTTACTGCAGGGTCCGTTCCGTGACGCACGCTTCCCTTCCTCCGAAAACACTCCCTTTCCCGAATCTTTGCTCGTGCTTCCATCAGCAGTTGCAGCTAGAGCCCTCCGCAAATGCATCGAAACGATATTGACGGCCGCTTAAATCGATTGCGCAGAACAAACAGCTTCTCTCCCGAAACTAAAGGGAGGCCTCTACAAGAAGTACAACGCATAAAATGAAGTATAGAAAGGAAAAAAAGGAGGGGACCATTTCGAGGATCGCGAAAGTAAACGACAAACAATGCCGAACCTGTATCGAAGATGTACAGGTATACGGTACACACACTGCAGGGACGTCCGTTGTGCCGTGCGCGGAAACGAGGAAAACAAATTGTATAAATTGAGAAGAAAGAAGGGGTAAATGGAAATGCGTATGGCAAGAAAAGAGGAGTCATTGAGGAGAAGAAAAAAAAAGGGGAATGAAGGAACGGCTACGGTCGGCCACTGGCGGCGGCTAATGGTTCTGCGCCGAGATCAACGCTAGCGTCCGCGGGTCGCGCGCTGGAGCGCCCACCGTCGGAGCGATAGGCATCGAGTCCCGACGGACGGTCTCCTCTTGTTTGCGCAGCGCTTCCAGGGTGTGGCTCACTCGAAACGGAGGCGGAAAAGAAAGGGAAACAGGCGACATGCGAGACGAACTCAGGCCACCCACAGCGATAGCGTGGCCCGAACCGCACGCGATATCGGCAGGGGTGCGAGCCACTGCGAAATGGCGGATTTGGGGAACCCGACGGCTTTTGTGTGGCTTTATGCAGATTCAGTGAATCTTGAGGTAATGTCCAACGGTGTGGCAGCGGGCTATAGTTTCCAACGACTAACCAGACCGCATGAAGTTGTCTTTAACAATCTGGAACAAACCTAACGCGGCGCACAAGTACAGCTTAATTTCTATATAACGAAATCAGTAAAATAGGGAATTTACTTCGTTTTATCGAAACAATGTTAAATTGAAATTGGACCTCTTGAGTGAGGAATAGACAAGACTTCATTTTTTTTTGCACGGAAAGCCCGAAATACGTTTGAATAGTACGGCAGTCATCATCATCACCACCATCGTCATCATCATCATATATCATCATCATCATCATCATCATCATCATCAGCCTGACTACGTCCACTGCAGGACGAAGGCCTCTCCCATGTTCCACCAGTTAACTCGGTCCTGTGCTTGCTGCTGCCAATTTATACCCGCAAACTTCTTGATCTCATCTGCCCACCTAACCTTCTGTCTCCCCCTAACCCGCTTGCCTTCTCTGGGAATCCAGTTAGTTACCCTTAGCGACCAGCGGTTATCCTGTCTACGCGCTACATGCCCGGCCCATGTCCATTTCTTCTTCTTGATTTCAGCTATGATATCCTTAACCCCCGTTTGTTCCCTAATCCACTCTGCTCTCTTCTTGTCTTGTAAGGTTACACCTACCATTTTTCTTTCCATTGCTCGCTGCGTCGTCCTCAATTTAAGCTGAACCCTCTTTGTAAGTCTCCAGGTTTCTGCTCCGTAGCTAAGTACCGGCAAGATACAGCTGTTATATACTTTCCTCTTGAGGGATTGTGGCAATCTACCTGTCATAATTTGAGAGTGCTTGCCAAATGTGCTCCACCCCATTCTTATTCTTCTAGTTACTTCAATCTCGTGGTTTGGCTCCGCGAGAT
Source organism: Rhipicephalus annulatus (assembly GCA_013436015.1). Taxonomy (NCBI): domain Eukaryota; kingdom Metazoa; phylum Arthropoda; class Arachnida; order Ixodida; family Ixodidae; genus Rhipicephalus; species Rhipicephalus annulatus. The sequence goes on from WOVY01010435.1 coordinate 1,172,444, forward strand.
TGAAGTGACTAGAAGAAAAGAATTGGGTGGAGCACATTTGGCAAAACGGCAGTACAAAAACCTAAATTAAATAACGCAACAAAATCACAGCATATCCATGGAGTGAATGATAAGTGGAGCGAAGTGCCCGTCCATCCATCCGTGCGTCTGTGCGTCCATCGGTCATTCCGTGCAATCGTCCGCCTGCCTGCCTGCCTGCCTGCCTGCCTGCCTGCCTGCCTGTCTGTCTGTCTGTCTGTCTGTCTGTCTGTCTGTCTGTCTGTCTGTCTGTCTGTCTGTCTGTCTGTCTATCTGTCTGTCTGTCTGTCTGTCTGTCTGTCTGTCTGTCTGTCTGTCTGTCTGTCTGTCTGTCTGTCTGTCTGTTCTGTCTGTCTGTCTATCTATCTGTCTGTCTGTCTGTCTGTCTGTCTATCTATCTGTCTGTCTGTCTGTCTGTCTGTCTGTCTGTCTGTCTGTCTGTCTGTCTGTCTGTCTGTCTGTCTGTCTGTCTGTCTGTCTGTCTGTCTGTCTGTCTGTCTGTTCTGTCTGTCTGTCTGTCTGTCTGTCTGTCTGTCTGTCTGTCTGTCTGTCTGTCTGTCTGTCTGTCTGTCTGTCTGTCTGTCTGTCTGTCGACGAGCACGAGGATGCGCGGCACTCCGCTCCCGCCACTCCAATTCGTCCATGCCACGGAGTGGTCCATGCCCCGCCAATAATCCCACGCGTACGGCAACGATTCAGGAGACTTGATCGATTAGCAGATTTGCAGTGGCCGACAAACTCTGCGCTTGAGCACTCCACTCTGGCGGAAGGCAACAGGAGAGAATCTACTAATGGTGGGGCCTTAACCAATGGTAAAGCCCCTTGACCAATGAAACACACGCGATTCCTCTGGAGCGAATGACAGGTTCAGAATGGAACGCGACTCGCTCTCTTGATTTCGTACCTACCGGTTGAGCCCCCGCAATCTCCGACGACAGCGCAGCTCTGGCCGACTGGGCTCGCCCTACGCCATCTCCTGACGCCGACAAGAGCTCTCGCCGAGTGGCGCCCCGTCCTCGGACTCCTGCGACCGTGCCCATATTTCCTATATACTCCTTACTTCCGTCGTTTTCTGTCGTTCGCTTTCCCTGCGCCTAGCTCTCTCCTTCCTCTCTATCTCTTTACCTTTTAATCCTATCTTTTTAATCCTTCCCTTACCCGCACCCCTCGTGAGCTACTGTTGAGGTGTCCTCCCCCGGAGAAACAGTTACGGGGCTTACTTTTCTCTTCTTTTCATATAAAATCACTCACACAGAATAGAACGCGATACGCGCGTTTCTTTTCTTGCTTGAGGGGACACACTGCGCACATTGACGCTGCGCTACAAAACGTGAGCTCCGACGCGAGGCGCAAGCGAAGCTAGCGGCGTCCGTTGGCGCGCCCAAGGTTGTCACCGTTTCAAGGCACGGGGCGCTTGCGACTTCTGGACGAATCCACTGATTTTTGCGGAGCATAAAAAGTTGCTCCGTGGAGTAGATTTCGTGACGGGGCTGCACCAGATTTGCCAATGGAACATACGGAAAACAGTCTCTATCTACCTGTGAAATAGACTTGTTCCATATGGAGCAAGAAAAGTATTACCGGAAGGGGTCTAAATCTGTTAATGAATGACAGTATCAGAGAGGCACTTGTTCCCCGCGCACCGAGGCACAGCCCGCGCAGCAGCCAATCGGAGATTAGCGATGCAGCGCCGTACAGAATAGTATCATTCAACTGCAACTTGTATGACCTTCTACGAGACAGCCTTATCTATTTACTGTTCGGGAGATACTGCCGGTTACGCCTGACGCGGGAGAAGGTTAGACTATGAGGAGATTCGCTCCTTAAAGGTCAATTTTCTTGAATCTGAAACCCGACTACCATGGCTTGGTGCTACGCCGACGAAGCCCTGTTCACAGCAATCGAACGTCACGCGTAGACCCGAAAGAGATACACGTCCAACCCACTGTGGAAATACAGTATAAGCGTTCGCAAAACCCACGTTCAACTCGACCATATGAACAATGGCCCCAGCAGAAGTTTGAATTTGTCATTTTGGTCTTCGTCTGGGGCAGCGCTGAAACTTCGCTGCATAGAAATCATGGATATTGTAACTAAGCGTGTTATTCGCGTTACGTTGGTACATGCAAGTGAAGATAGGGAAGATACATGGTGTTCTATGGTGCATTGTGGACATAGTGCTCTATGGACGTCATACACTGTTCTCTATGTACGTCATGTTGTGAAACGTGAAGTGCTTTGTTATATCCAGGATTTGGTTATATTGAAGTTTGTGTTATCGAACTTTAACTATAGAGGCTATAATTTTTATATAGCTTCACCAGTATGCTGAATTACAACGCATTCGCTTTTCGTCTGTATACTTCAAACTACCGACCTTAATTACAAATCTGTTGCACAGACACAACGTAAGTGCTACGCGCAACGTTCGATTTGCATATGCGCCCCGCCGCGGTGGTCTAGTGGCTAAGGTACTCGGCTGCTGACCCGCAGGTCGCGGTATCGAATCCCGGCCGTGGCGGCTGCATTTCCGATGGAGGCGGAAATGTTGTAGGCCCGTGTGCTCAGATTTGGGTGCACGTTAAAGAACCCCAGGTGGTCGAAAATTCCGGAGCCCTCCACTACGGCGTCTCTCGTAATCATATGGTGGCTTTAGGACGTTAAACCCCACAAATCAATCAATTTGCATATGCGGGCGCACGCCCTACTCACATGTCTGCACTTCGAAAAGCGTAACAGGGTAGCCACTCACCCGTCGTTGTAGTCCTTTGAAATGTGGAGTGCAGGACCGACCGCAAGGGAGGAAAAACTGATCGCACGGAGGGGTCGCACACGCAGGAAGCACAGCTCCAAGAGTGCTGCGGGGAAGAAACGTCACAGCTGATTTTCACTTTGTAAGGAACTGCAGTACAAATGATACGGAAGCTTCTTGCGAATGCGCGTGGGCTTTCTCTAGTATAATGTAGTATGGTATGGTAATATAACTTCAGAACAGGATAAACAAGATGCTTGGGATGTAAAAAAAACGAAAAAATAGAGAAAAGGACTGAAGACGAGACGACAGGGCGCTGCTTTTACATCGCAAGCAAGAACCACCAACCAGCCCGACTTTCGCTTCCAGGATACCAGGTGTAAATGCAAAAGATGGATGAAAGAAGAAAGGTGTGTAGATAGGGAACGTATGGCTAGTTCCCCCGCACATGTTATACCAGGGAAGGGGCGAGGCCCTACTTTACTTTCACATGTAAGAGACGGTGATAAGAACGTTACGTTGATGAAGGAGCCACGACGTGTGATTGACGACTATTGCAAAAGATGCATAAATTTTACGGCTTGCCCAAGGTATTTAGTGATTTCCATTCTAACTTGTATATTATAATCAAGAAACGAAAAACAAGTAATGAAGAAAATTATGAAGTGGTGTAAACGTTCAGTGAACTATCACAATCAGTGATATGTACTTTAACAGCCAATTTAGATGCGAATATAATGCTTTCGGTTTGTAAAAAAGTGAGACAGGCTTACTGATATAGCCGTTTTTGTTCTTGGAATGAAGATGTCCCAGCACTTTCTGGTCATCTCACAGGAACGCTGATATTCATTACACGATGGCAAAAGTTAATACATTATACAGTATTACATTGTTTTGTATCGTACATTATCTTTTATGGGCCCACCACGGAATAAATTTTGTATGAGTGATACTTATTATTGCATCACTGGTATCTGTAAGCTGCAGCCATTTCCCGAAATTTTCGGTCATCTATTGGTCTAATCTGCTGTCGGCATTACGTACACTTTCCTTCCTTTGACATCCACTACATTCATTCGTAATGACGCCGCACTTCAGGTAAAGTCAACCGCGAACAGCCTCAATGATGGCCAGTCTTCTCTGATCTGAAGGCAGCTCTGCCAATTTGTTGTCATACCTGCGGCAAGGACTATGCCGGCAGTTGATTTTCATTTGAAGCTAGGTATCTTCTCTATACTTAATTCAACAAAAGACGCCGCATGACATTTCAGTGGCTGCCAAGTCCCTGCGGCGTGATAGGCAATGAACTCGCCGACATTCTTGCTCGATCAGATAAGGCGACATGGTCGAGGCAATACCCCTATCTAGAACCGATGCTGCTAGCCAACTTCTAGTGCTAGCACAGGAAATCACTTTCTCTGTTTGGAATACAGCAAGTAGACTGCTCCACCAACACTACTACTGCCAAAACAAATTACGCCTTCAGACACCTACTGAACTGTGCCGACATGATGCTACTCTACTTTGACGCGTTTATGGGTGAGAGTGGCTTTCGCAAAGTCATCCTCGTTTCGAATCTAAATGGCTGACAACCCTCTTTGTGATAACTGTTGTTGCGAGGAGACATTACAGCCCATCTTGCCTGACTGTCCTCACGGCAATGTGCAGAAAAAGCCACTAGCACCCGCTCTAGCTCGCATAGATATGGGACCGATTACGGATAGAACCATTCTGGAATGGCGACCTGAAAGGTCATCGTGGGTGAAAACGATGAAAGCAGTGCTCGACTTCTTGATGGCAACATACTTGCACCGGCAGCTATTCGCGACTCCAATTGAGTGCTCGCCACCTAGTGGCTGCGCCTGGAAACGACGTTGGCAGGATCAATCTTGAAAGGACATATGTTATCGCGTTGCACACGTTGGGAAGCAGCCGCAGAGTTCCTTTCTTTTCGCCTTGCCGCGCGCTCGAGCTTAAAAACGATGAAAGCGATACCCATAGACTATTGCAGTGTGTCGCAACGCCTGGCGTCGCACACGGTGGAAAGATGACAACGTATTGTTATGTCGGTTGCTGACGGATGCTGATGACGCGCGACGGAGAACGGTGCGAATGATCAACTTGCGCATTGGAAAGAAGGTGACGGATACTACGGCAGTTAGTTCCAATCAATTCACTCGCGTCGACGTAGTTCTCCTCGGTGAGTAATGATTGATATGTGGGGTTTAACGTCCCAAAACCACTCTATGATTATGAGAGACGCCGTAGTGGAGGGCTCCGGAAATTTAGACCACCTGGGGTTCTTTAACGTGCACCCAAATCTGAGCACACGGGCCTACAACATTTCCGCCTCCATCGGAAATGCAGCCGCCGCAGCCGGGATTCGAACCCGCGCCCTGCGGGTCAGCAGCCGAGTGCCTTAGCCACTAGACCACCGCGGCGGGGCTCTCCTCGGTGAGTACACAATCATATAGTTTGTGTGCACTCTTATCAATATTCGGGCTTCTCTAGAGAGAGAGAGATAAAGATGCAAGGAAAGGCATGGAGGTTAACCAGACGCACATCCGGTTTGCTACCCTGCACTGGTGAAGGGATAAAGGGGAGAAAAGAGGTTGTAGAGAGATGAGAAGGTACACACAATCCCGAGCACACTCAGGGAGCACACACAGTCTACAGGTGGTCGCTCAGGTTTGTTGACATTAGGTTAATTAGCAGTGCTTTAGTTGCTTTCTGCGCAACAGAGGCAGATGCCCAAGGTCCTAGTATCTTAGTGCGGAGTATAGTTCTGTTTATATAAGCAAGTGCTTTAGTTAAATTTTGTTACTATACGTGTGTAACTATTTTTCGCATATGATTGTTTTCTGTACAAGCCGTAGGGCTACCCATTCTGAAATTAAACTGCTGTAATTCTTGCCCTCGTACATTTTTTTTATTTCGCTCGTGTGTATGTGCATGCACACAAATGTGCTTGCGAAGGTCGTGCGTGTGTAGCTTGCGTGTATGTATATTTGTGCATTCGTAGCCTGGATATATCTGCTTTGAATATCAACTACTGCCAACACGAACAAGCAAATGCTTGGATGCAAATGGTCTTATTGATTAGAAAGCTAATATTAAACATGAATGATGAACGAAAAAAAGCACCCCTCATATTACAATCAAAATTACGATTTGCCTTATCTCAAGATACCTTGGCCGAGGCATAGCTCCGTTCTGTAATCCACTGAATGGCACGCGTATTCAGCTTTTGACGGCACAACGGAACTCAATGAGATGCATGAAATCGGCAGCGCAGTTACCTCGAAAATTGTTAAGCCCTGGCCTGTACCAGCGCAGCGCGAAAGTGCTAGCACCTTCCGGAGGGGCCCGTTACACATGCGCAGTTGCCTTTTTCAACCTCGGGCTCCCTAGACAGGTCCCTCACATTGAAGTAATTCTGATGCGATTCACCGAAGATGCTCGATGTTTGCGCCCGCACAGTACAACTGGTTCCGCTGTTTCGCCAGTGAAATCCTTTATGCCTGTGAGAATGAGGTGATCTGCGGCCAGCACCCTTCCGCCTTCAACGAAGCAACGCAATGCGACGCCAATATAAAGAAACTTCAGCACAGCGCCAAGCGAAAGTGCCGCGTTAACGCTGTTAGGCGCAGTCATCTTTGTTTTTTCGACCCCTGTTTCCAGTAGACGGAGCGTTTTATGGAGTTGCGAATAGACTAACAGTATTGTGATGACTATGAAGTGTGACTGTGCGGGTTCTCTCTTTTTCAATCTATAGATTTCCCCCATCTCTTTCCACATGGTAGGGTAGCATACCGGTCCTGCTAGAGTGGTTATCTCTGCCTCCCTTTCCCTCCTGTCCCTTCCTTCCTTTCGTAATGCGCCGTAAATTGCACAAGACTGCCGCTCTGCTCCGTGATGTGTGGGCTCATCTCTCTTTTTTTACTCTTCTTTCAATCTCCCCCACCCCTTTCCCCTGAGCAGGATAGCGTATGCCGGTTATACCAAACTGGTTAACATCCGGCCTTCCCCCCACCACTCTGTCTTGTGTTTTTTCCTTTCAAAGATCACCGGTCTTCTGTTGTACGCGTTAAGGGACAGACACTATTCCGCATATTAGCTTCGCTTGCTTTACCCACACTAATATATTAATGTTGCTCGAAGGCGCTCATTTAGAGGTCACTCATTTCGGTTGACAGGGATGCACTGTACATATACATACTAAGATACCTATATGATGTCGTGAAAGCCTCCGTATAAGAACCGTTCACGAGTGCATGTCAAGCACATTCCCAGCTAACGTTTTACAATGTGTACGCTCTGTGCTCCTGTCGTCGAGCGTTAAATGGGTGCGAAACGAGCAGGGCCTATGTCAACCCGACGACACACATGCCTACGTACGTGGCTGAGAAAGCAGGACAGCAAGCGGGTAAGACGATCTCTCAGCCCGAGCACTTACGGGACTGTGCCGAAGCAGTCATTATTCATGTGTCCGTCAGCACACCATTGAAGCCCGTCTATCGGGCTTCTCAATTATTCACCGAGGGAGGAGATGCCCCTGCTATCATCGCCAAATAGGTGACACCCGTTCGGCCGAAGGTCGACCGCTGCTGTTGAAGATATCGACTATGCAGGGCGCCACCAACTCACCTTGTCGATTCCCGCATTTTTGTTATCATGCTCTGAAATATAAAATTTTATTTTGAGACAAAATCTTTCGTCTCATCTACATACTATGAATGGATTGCCGATATTCTTCCGCATTATTTCATTCTTTTTTTTTTCTCAAGGCGAAATGCGACACTGTTGTAACCTTTTTTGACAGTACGCCATCGCTGTTGGCTGAAAACAAAACAAACCGAAAAAAGTGCTGAATCCCACGTACAGTGGAATTAGATTATGCGGAAACGAATGAGGAAGATTGATATGCCACTTTACAACCAGCACAACGTAACGAGACAGACGTAAATTATGCCGTGCATGACTACCATGTCATGATTATCATGTTTCGACGTGTCATATACCTTCGTCGTGTCATATACCTTCGTCATCTATTCACGTCACGTGATACCAAATTTGGTATATGTGGAGCTAGTGAAACAGCCGCGAGCACGCTATAAGCGTAGCATGTTGTCATATTGTCACATGACACTCATGTCATAATTATCATGTTTGGACGTGTCATTTACCTTCGTCGTCCATTCGTGCCACTAAATATCACATTTGGTTTATGTGGAGCTAGCGAAACGACCGCGAGCGTACCATGAGCGTGGCGTGTAGTCATGACTAACATGACATGCATGTAATGATTTTCACGTTAGGGCCTGTCACTTATACTCGCCATGCAGTCATGTTATACCATACCAGATTTGCGACATATCATGTGAACAAAATCACCGCAAAAGCAGCAAGACCATAAAATGTAAATCATAACATTCATAACAAACATGTCATGATTTTCATGTCATGACTAGTCAATTATGCTCGTCATACAGTCAAGTTATTCCATACGAATTTTGGTATTGACACCATTATCGGAACGGCCAGGAGAGCTAAATGTTATTGGCGGATAGATAGATAGATAGATAGATAAATAGATAGATAGATAGATAGATAGATAGATAGATAGATAGATAGATAGATAGATAGATAGATAGATAGATAGATAGATAGATAGATAGATAGATAGATAGATACGTTCAAAGTCGTTGAAGCTCGCTGAGAAATGCTTCGCATTAAAAAAGGAGTAATGTTAGGTTCCTGGAAAGCTCAGTTTCAGGTTGGTCTATTGGTAGGTCTGGTAGACTGCTGGCCGAAAGGTCGCTGGGGGCGAATCTCTGCCGCGACAGCCACATTGTGATGGAGGTGAAATACTAGAGGTTTGTATATTGAGATATGGGGTGCGCGTCGAAGAACACCAGGTGGCCGAATTTTCTGTAGTTCTCCATTAGGGCGTTCTTTATAATAAAATAATCTTGGGCAGCAAAACCCCAACAATCGTTATTATTATTGGGTAGGTCAATGGCGATTGATTTAATGGAAGGAGGTGTTAGAAGTCATACAGACATGTGGGGCAGAGACTTTATTAGAAGACAACGGAGAAGTGCTTTTTCAGTTTGCTGTTGGCCGAAAAGTGGTAGTAAATGTATAACACCATCCATATGTACCAGAACGCAAGAAACAAAGGTGAGATTCAAAATTTCAAAATCTTGACATGCTTATCACAAGCAAAAACCTGGAAAGGACCTTTAGTGAGACCGTCAAGGCATGGCCTCCGAGATCGCTGGCGCACGGCGGGTTTCCACGCCGCGCGCCCGCAATCTCGGAGGCCATGTTCAGGGGTTCGACTTCGTAACCAAATCACAGTATACGAAGCACGTTTTCCGACACACGTTGCAGAGCTCGGAGCGTCCCTCTTATTATCAGCGTGTGGTTATTTGTGTGAGACCCCGCCCTTCCCCTCCACGCCCTCCTGAAAAGTGAACTTCCCGTAAACTGCAGCCTAGGTACGTTGCTTGATAACCCTCATAGATATATCATACGTGGGGAGGGGGGTCTCGGGAAGGGCACAATTTAAATGCTCTTCCCATTTATCCCATCCACTGACAGCAGACGTTGCGCCCAGTACATTTTTAGCAGCCTATCTATCCTATGTGGTAAGTAAATAATAAAGGAATTTCATGATGTGGAAATTGTTAGAATACGTGCAAGACACAAGTAACGAGAAACGTCGTCTTTCCGTGGCTGTTGCTTCTACATACGAACAAGTTCGCATTCTGTTTAGAATATGTTTCTAAATGAGCAGGAACAAGGTGAACACCATTAAGAACGTCCCCTCGCCTGTCTCATACGCACCCTCTGATGACCATAAAATGCCGGACGACGGCGATGAGCAGCTCATTTTTCCCCCATGCCGTAACACTCTGGAACGCACTGCCAGATAACATTGTTTCTTGCAGGGACCGCTCAACATTTCGCGAAAAACTCACTCTTTTCCGAAATCCAAGTACGATGTCCTAGCAGCACATTAACTATTGCGTTTATAATTGTTCTACTGAACTTCCAGAATTTATTTATCGCCTGTTATATTTTTATGTTGTGTAATGCATGTTGTTCTCCGCTTGTGTTCTTTATTTGCTCATTCATTGTAATCAGTGTGTAACCTCATATTGTTCCATTGCTTAGGAACGTACAACCCGGATGTACGAACCCCCCTTATGTAATGCCTTCGGGCCCTTAAGGTTGAATAAATGAAATGAAAAAAAAAGTAACGGTGAAATACATAGTTAAAGGCTAATTGTTGCGTTCAGAATCTAGGCTCAACTTTTGGCGCCTCTAAAGTTTTTCTGCTGCGACCAACTACAGGCTCACATTTTGTCAGTAAACCACCAGGGATTAGTTTGCCGCTTAGGCGACGTGACCCTTCCTTTTTTTTCTTTCGAATTAAATTTCCCTGACGTCGTTAACACGTTGCGCGCGTGTAAGCGGCCCACCATTTTTCTCTTGCAGGCTCGTTGTCACGAGCGGAGACTCGATGTTAGCGCAGCACCAGACGACCACAGCTCGCAAACCGCGCTAACGAACAAGCCGGCGTAAGCTTACGTGAACGCGTGAAGCAATAGAGACGGGCGAAAAAATGACGAAGAAGATAAAAAAAAAAGCGTAACCGAACGGCAACGCCTGCGGGAGATGCCTCCACGTTATAAACGCGGCGTCGCCGTACGCGGTGCGCCGCTCTCCGTGGAAGCGAGGCAAGGCCTCGTTAAGCCGTTCTCGAAGGAAGCTAATCGACCCGAATCCCCATCTCTCCCTCTTCGGTTCACAATGCAAGCGCTCGTCCGTTTCACCTGGTGCCACCGATGCCGCCTGCTCGCAGGCAGCATCGGTACTTAATATCTTAACGTCTTAATGTCTTAATGTCTCATGTACTTAATGTCTTCCCCGTCCTCAACGTGACAATCTTTTGTTTTACAGCAGCGGGAGTATTTGAGCCGGTCGACCACCCGTGTTGACAATGCATGGCGCCGTGTAGCCCCCTTCTAGCCGAGCAGGCGAAGGCAGGAGAAAAAGAGGCACTGCACGAACGTTGCCCGCTTTAGTCATGGAGTCCTGTAGCGATTCTCCGCGCGAGACCCCGTAAAGGGTCGGTCGGGGCGGAGTTAGACGTCGGCAAGTCACACCGGGTCACGCCACGGCCGGCACGTTCGAAGAGCGCGCGTACCGCGCCACACGTCACGTGGGGGTGCAGTGCGAGTATACGACGCCGTACACCCGGTGGGCCCTCGACGAACATCGACGAAAATTGGGAGAGACACGCCTGCTGACTCACGGTGTGCGCAAGAGAGCGAGACAGAGAACTTAAACAATAAAACAACGAGGAAAAAAAAGTGACTGAACTTTTCTTTGAGATGGAAGGCGAAAGGGGATATTTTAGAGAGTGAAAACGGGGAGCGGTGGTGTACGCTGTTGAACAGAGAAACAGGGGCACGTAAGCAGGAAAGAGGAATGAAGACCATTAGGCGGAATGAAGTACAAACAAACAAAAAATAACGCAGAAGGAGAGCGGGTCCAGTACGGAAGCCGGGTTCTGGAAAGCGAATAAATAAAGCGAACGACGGGGGACGTTCTATGTACACACGCACAGTAGGAACGAAAGCGAGTGGCGCACGCGAGAGTTTGTGGTGCAATGGGGCACGGATAAGTGGCCTCTGCTGGCTCAGACTCGCAAGCAAAAAAATAAATAAACGAATAAAGTTTACAATGGCGAAAAGAAGATGAAGCAGAATGAGAGAAGGTGGTACTTGGAAGCACCTGAGGGAAACTTGCGCAGTGAAGGGGAATGAATGCGAAAGAAAGTTGAGGTATAACTAACAGAGAGCCGGCATATAGCAGCAGCAGCAACATACACAGAATGAAGAAACAAATGCTGCGGCTACGTGGACGAGGCTTCTTCGATCGCCGCCTGGCATCACGCGAATGGACCATTTGTGCGGGCGCAGCCGGAGCCTTGCCAGTATCGGGTTCGGCGGGGAAGCCCGTGACAAGGCGCGGAAAAAGAAGTACACGCGCTTTCCTGTTTGTTCTCTGCTCTTCCGCCGTGGCTGTCCTGTAAGGCGCTCGCTCAGTACACTATACGCATATACTATAGGTTCGCTGAGCAAACGTAGGACTATGGTGACACTCGCGGCTACTGACGTGTACTGAAAGGAACACGGGCATCTTTAGGATAGGCATACTGTCTACTTGTACGGTTAGCTTGAACTCACACGCTTGTTGCTTAGCGAATGCGTTTGCCGAAGAAAGCAATCTTTGCCCAAAGGATCGACGCCGGCGTTGGTAAATAAGACTGCTGAGAGACAAACACGTATCTCAGTGCGTGGAACGACGAGACACGGCCAATACCTTGCACCCGGCTTGAAGTGCGGCAGTGTTTCTTGCACAGAAGCTGTGATGACCATAGCCTCATTTGGGGCGTGCAAAAAAACTGTGCCGAATAAAATAATGTATTACGGAGAAACAGTGCTGCACCAACTTTTTCTAATCCTTAGCTGTTTCTGCGTATGCTTTGGCAGCGTATACCAACCGACCTAATTCAGTACCATGTTCAAGCAGTAAAATTCAGTGCTGCGCTACACAGCTGGTATTGGAATCATTACAAATACGCCTTATCAAATTTCAATGAATTAACGCAGATAGATTCATCGGAAGGTGCCAATACCGGTTCGCGACGCATTAGGTTCACGAAGTAGACCTACCGCATGTAGGCAAGGATGGTCACTATGTAAGAGCGGCGTTACTTTTAAGCCGAAAACATGACTTGAGGACGTATGTTGGGCTTCCATATCCTTTTTATAGTTTTTGAGCCTTATAATAATAATAATAATAATAATAATAATAATAATAATAATAATAATAATAATAATAATAATAATAATAATAATAATAATAATAATAATAATAATAATAATAATAATAATAATAATAATAATAATAATAATAATAATAATAATAATAATAATAATAATAATGTTTATTTATCATCAATACGTTTGACGAAAGACAGCTGCAGGTAAAAGCTGCTTTCCGAAAGGGGCAGCTTGACAAGGGCCCACAGCCACCTTTTAACACAAAAGCAATGGCAAACAGTCAGCAGTACAAACTCAAATAACAAGCAACAAAACAAACAAACCCCAATTTCTTCAAAAAAGAGAAAAATAACAACACTAATAACAGTATAGCAACTGCAGAAAATTATTAAAAAATTAACATCTGCAATTGACGCAGTTGGGTCTGCGTAGAGTGTAAGAAATCTGTGCCAGCTCTCACATATTTATTAAGTAACGCAGAAACTATGTAGGATAAGTTATTTTTGGAGTAGTTTGTTTTCGAAGTTTTTATTTTTTATGTTTTCTAATTACGTGTATCTAACAGCTGTGGTTTTGAGAGGTCGTGCGAAAAATGTTAACTTTCTTTTGATTCTTACTTGATCGCAAATGCTAACTTAAAATCGTAGAAGTGACGAACGGGTAGCATTCCAGCCTGTTGAAGCAATTCGCTGGTGAGAACCTCCTTACGATAAGTTAAAAATAATTGTTTTACACTTCTTTTGCATAAGGTACAATTTTTGCAAGTTCGTGTTAGTTGTAGGTCCCTGAACAAAAACAAAATAGGTAAGATGCGAATAGAAAAGTGATTCATAAAGTAAGAGTTTTACCCTGTGTGGTAGCACTGTTTGCCACTGTACACCCTACCCACTACGCAGGATAACTGACCCAGCATACTGTCAATATGTTCGTTCCAAAGTATATTGCTAGAAATATAACTCCAAGAATTTCTATATAATTTACTAGCTCAATATGAGTATTGCCATACCTAAGATGCAGGTTTTCAATAACAGGCTCATTTTTAGGTCGGAATAGTACCGCTTTTGCTTTGATTATGTTTATGTTTAAATTACTACAGCATGACCAGAGCTTTTATTTCACGATAAACTGGTTAATTTTTTTTCTCTCAAGCGTGATGCGGTCTTCAGCTGAAACAAACATGCTGACATCATCGGCATATAAGACGCACTTAGCATCCAGACAAATACGAATTAAATCATTTATGTAGCCTGTAAAGATAAGGGATCCAAAGATGCGTCTCTGAGCTACACCATTAGTAATAGGCCTCGGCGTAGTATTATTCACGCCACAACAAAAAGTATTATTCCGGCCAATACCGCATTCATCAAGGCAGACCACTTTTAGAGCTTTATTTCGTAAGTCGGTTTGACAAACCGCAAAGAAAGTGAATTATTATCATAATTACCGCGTTCAAATTAATGAAAGAAAGCAACGGTGGCCATATAGCATACCAAGTTGCTCACAAACCATCCACACAGTTGGTTCTGCCATGTAAGAACTTCCTCAATCCTAATCGCATCTCCTTTCAGTCGTGTCAAGTTGTGCCTCAACCCTACTACGTACTACAACAGAGGTCCTTGGAACATTGCCCTGCACTCGCGCTCTCAGTGCAGCTAATCTGCTAAATGTCAGATTACGCGCGCGCGCTAAGCCCGAAATCACTCGAGCGCCTTTTCATCCGACTCTCGAGTGTGTTTGACTATCGCGGCTTCCCTCTTCTGCTCAAGCGACGCTAGCGTTGCGTTCACGCCAAGGAGGATGTAAGCTCGAACGCGACGCGCCCTTTGGCCCGCTGCACTTGAGGGAGCCTCTGAGCTGTGTCCTCCGCGGCTTTGGCATCGACGCCGATTCCGGCACAATGCCTCGATCGCGTGTCGTTTCTCGCCGAGACGAAGGCACGCTCGTAGCGGGGAATGCACGCTACGGATGTGTGCGTACGCCATCGATCACATTCATGCGCACGCTGGGAAAGCGATGCGCACGGGGCACTACACGAACCACGCAAAGAGAGAGAGAGAGAAAGAAAAGCGCGGGCAGTGCTAACCGAACGAGAAGCCGGCAGGTCGCGAACGGCGAATTCTTGTTACTCCATGCGGAATCCTTGTCCTTGACGTTCGGCGCGAGCAGGCGCGCACGCGCCGCAATCATTTGGCGGTTGTGTACCTTCCCAGGCCGCAATGTACGTGTCACGCTTGCCAACCGAGATATAGAAGAGAGAGAGAGAGAAATAGCGGCAATCGCTTTTTTTTGTTGTTGTTGTTGTTGCTGCTGACTCTGTCAAATTTATCAGGTGATGGTGGTAGTGAAAAACTCTGTTTTTATTAGTTATCAAGCACTGCGCCGCGCTCGCCACCAACCTGCAGAAATTAGGCGCTTTCTTCTTCTAACCACCACCAAAATTATATACGCTTGCAAATAGTTTAAAGAGAGGATACAGTGTGTTCGTTTCTCGCTATAACGAGCGACCCACAAATATTGGCCTTGTAGATAACACTGCCTTTTTCTTTGTGCTATTAAATATGGGAGCCCTTCTTCTTGTCTCAAGTGTAAAATACCTCTTTCAGAAAATTAAAAGTGGACTGGTTCCCTAATTCATTCGCCTAAGACGACTTAAAGGCGAAATGAAAGGTGAAAGCGATGATTATGATGATGATGATCATCATCATCACCCCGGCACATGCACGTCTTTCAAACACGCCATTCAAAGCGAGTCGTCTGCAATAACGCTCGCGATCCTTCTAATCCGGGCAACAGCTCTTGCATTGCTATGGATCTCCATGAAACGGCACATTCTCGACGCATAAGTGTCTGCTGCTCTATAGCTTTAGTATGATTCAGGTTATGCTAAGATTCTTACGTCCCTCCGCCTATCGTCTTGGTCCATCTTTGCCGGTCGAGGACTGGTGCATAAACATAGCATAGGCTAGTTAGGCTAATGTGAGAACGAAGTTGTACTAAGCCCTTCGAAACCTCTACTTTATCTGCTATTAATTATGTTATCAAGTTAAAAATTTCTGTAACGTGTATCCCTAGGAGAAATATCTTCCGCAATAATAGTAAAGCACGTGCACGTACAAGGAAAAGCTAATTGAAACTTATGCTTAGCAGAGGCTACGGAACTCATCAATCACCGAATGAGGAATAGAATTAAGGAAAACAAAGAGAGCGGCAGAGAGCAAAAGAAAGGAAGGCAATGAGGAAACCGTAAATTGAAGGATATACAAAAAAATTCTGTTACTTCTTTGATGCGCACTCCATCAAATGAGCCGTAAAGTTCTTAAAACGAAAGTTTGTCTAGAAAAAAAAAAGCCAGGCCTGCGCGGCAGGCACAGCACAGTCACAAAGAAAGCTAGAAGAGCGGCCTTTCAGAGGCTTTTCTAAACACTGCTTGGGTAACTGCTGCAAGCCCACTTGCTGGGTACCCACTATGGCATTAATAATAAATAATTTCTTAATAGTAGACCAGTATTTGCTATGTGCCATTTTTCGTCATTCTTCTGAGCAGCGTTGTATCCGCTAAATACTTGCAGGAAAGTTTGTGCCAATTGTTCATGCAGTGGCTGACGACGATGACGATATATGGCGGCAGAGGGTATGCGCAACAGTTATTAGGGGAACAAGAACAAGCTTTTGTAATGCGTTGTAGCAGTGGACGGCCCACTCGTAACGCTATTCGCATTGTGCGATGAGTGCTTGCTCTTTCGCTGTTTTAAAAGGCTTTATACGTCGTAATAATGCGTTTGCTTTCCCGTCATCAAGCATGCCTAAAGCAAGTTTGCCAACAAGTCACAAGCATGTGGTAGAATACGGGACCCAGTAGACTCGGGTTCGAACCCCATTGTGTCCTTGGTACTGTTTGTTTTTTTATTTCGCGATAGTGGTTATGTACACCGGCGGCGGCGGACAACTACGGCGCCGCATGTGACCCGCGTTTTGATCTCATAACAGCTTTCGCTGTACTCTACCATGGGAGAGCACAGAGCCGTCTCGTGGACCTCACTCTTGATGAGGCCCTGTTGACAAAGCACCAATTCGTATAACCTTTTCGCCTAACGCACGAACACGGTGCAGGCCAACCCAAGTTCTATACCACATAGAAACCATCGCGAGAGCGCAACTAAACACGACGCGCAATAACAAACAGACGAGGACAAACGATGGTTTCCGAAGTCAGAGCATCAACTCGCCCAACTCTTTTGAAGTTCTGTACCACAGTTGACAAAAGCCCGCGAAAAGGAGGCTCCCTTAATTGGCCCTTTCACGCCCGAGAAGGCACATCATATATACTGCGCGCAATCTGCGTGGCTGGTGGATGAATCCGAAATATATTAATATTTCGCAATTATAGAGTGCGGAGGTGGGGCCAGTGATTGCGCCGTTTGTTCACGCGGTATACGAATTTTTGAAGAAATTGAGTGGGCGACAATCGGTGCGGAAGCGTTGCCACAGCGTGGGATTGAGGAGCCACCTCATCATGGGGTGACGTAATTTTAATTTCGCGTGCCGGACGCTCCCGATGAAAGACGACATCGCGGTAGCCGCCACTGTTCAGAGCGCTTTATATTCGATGAACACTATATAGGCTCTTTGTTCAATTCTCAAAACTGTTCGCAGTCGCTATATATCCGACGCCGAAGGATTTCAGTTCCGGTTGGAGCAGTCCGAATGCCGTTTGATGGGACCCGCGTGCAGAATCGGCGCGTTTTGCGCGCTGGGCATTTTCAATCAAGCCGCGTTGGAGTGAAAGACTCGTAGGACGAGATAATCTCAACGATTTGACTAAGTTCTCAATGCGTCGGCTCATCACATTTAAAGACTCCTGTTCTTATTCACAATTTATTAACAAGCCTGAAGAATCGGGCAAATGAGGCGCGTTAAAGAGTGTGATATTTGTGAATTATAACGGCTAACCTCCTCGACTCGCTTGGATGTGATGATTATTACTGTAAACAAAGGCTGATGCTTTATTCGACTGTAACAGGGGTCAATTATCTCAATCGAGTTTGTGACTTTCTCTCACGCAAGGTAAGAAAAAAAAAACCTGCGACACAGTTGTACAATCAGTCAATGGATTATGTTAATAACTCTGTCCTCAGCTGTATCGGCTACGGTTGTCAATGCACAGCGTTTAGGGGGAAAATGTGGTGTGCTCTGCTCCTTTTTTTGTGTTTAAGTAAATTCATCATAAAAGATGAGACCTACATGACTTTCATGCATGTGGACATTCCTTTCAGTATAGCATACAAAAAATATTCCGTTATGAACAACGAAGAAAACACGCTATATTTAACAGTAAATATTGATATCTTTTTGGCTAGATTCTAACTAAATACAATTTAACGTTAGTAAAAGTAAATTTATTTTATATGAAAGAAAAATAAACAAGTGTGAAGATTACGAGATTTTTCTCTGGTTTAAAAATAATGAAATCCAACGAGTCCCTTCGTATAAATTTTTAGGTTTACTTTTCAATGAGCACCTGAGGCGAACATTCCAAATAAATAAAATACATGCGCAAATGTCTCCATCGACTTCAGTTTTAAACAAACTTAGGACCCATTTTCAAACTAATTAAAGCTCCAGCTATATTATTCTTTATTTCATTCTCATCTACTTTACTGTCTTTTACTTTGCGGCACAACTTCAAAAACCAATCAAGACAGGCTGTTAGTTTTACAAAGAAGGTCTGTACGCTACATAGAAAATCTGCGACCTAGGGAACATACCCCCTCCATTTTCCGGCAAGCTTCAGATACTTACTGCCCCGCCGTGGTGGTCTAGTGGCTAAGGTACTCGGCTGCTGACCCGCGGGTCGCGGGTTGGAATCGCGGCTGCGGCGGCTGCATTTCCGATGGAGGCGGAAATGTTGTAGGCCCGTGTACTCAGATTTGGGTGCACGTTAAAGAACCCCAGGTAACCGAAATTTCCGTGGCCCTTCACTACGGCGTCTCTCATAATCATATGCTGGTTTGTGGACGTCGAACCCCACATATAAATCATAAATCTTCAGATACTCACTGTCTACCAATTATACAATCTTAAACTCAGCTTATATGTTGTTAATGAAACAGGAAACAAAGTTGCCAGTTAAATGGAGCATTGCAAGCCAAGCGATACTGCCTATGATATACGTTTTGATCGTTTTCGATTACCTTCATTCAGGCCAACTTTGGGTAAACAAACATTATCGTCTCAAATACCTTATCTACTCCACAAAAACAGCTATGTTCATGAACTCAGTAGAACAACGTAATACTCAAAACGGTGTGAAAAAAAATTTCAGATGTACTTCCTTACTGAGCCATAATTGTATTATCCATTCTAGATATTTCTTTTAGATGTCTTTCGTACTTTTGTATATTTGATGAAAGTTCCCGATTTTCTTTCTTTTAAGTTTTATTTCTGTATGTACTTAGTATTCTGTCTATAAATTTCTCATGGTTTCAGTTTTTTATATCTTTTTTATCTTGCTGGTGCAAATTAGTGATGACTGTAACGCGTTGTTTTAAAACGTATGTTTCGACATCTGTTATAATTATTTATTCTGATTTTTGTGTCGCTTCCCTTAAAATAGAAAGGAAATTTGTTTCTTTTGTTCCACTTCACCTGAGCAAATGCATGGGTGGAGGGACCTTAGTCAGGCAGATCTAATGTGCCTTCAGTCCCTTCAGCTTATAGACAATCTTTTTTTTTTGTCTCTATAAACAGTGAATGAAGTGAGTGAAAAATATAGTACTTGGGGAATAACGTCACTTGGTGGTTTACAGGAATTTAATGGCTGTTCATTATACCAGAATAGTGGGCTTTAGACGGGGACAAAAGGACAAGCAGGACACGACCTTCGCCACTGCTGTCGTTTATTTTTACAGAAATATTGTGGAATGCCGGGGCACCCGTACGCTTTCACTGCTCTAGTAGTATGCCTACGGACGTTATATGCGTGTTATACACCACAATTCAGTTGGGATTTTATGCATATTGTTGACAGGGCAGGAACAGAAGCGGTGGTGTTTTCTTGAATCGCGCTACTCTTCCTACGCAAAACTATGACAAACGGCCGGATGAAGTATACAGTGTTCTTTTACCATTCATATCGCTCGTCTTTCATTCCTCAGAACAGGGCTACAAGACTCATACATCCACCTTGAATACCCAGGACACGGCCCTATAGCTCAAAGCCTCCTCAGGTAGAGCCGACTGTCCGAAGTTGTAGCTTTGCGAAGTGAAAATGCTCGCGTTCTCTCTTTCTTTCAGGAGCGAGAAAATTGAGTCTTGAGGAAGGACATCAGTTGCACTCTATTTGGATTTTTGAACGACACGAACATGACAAGTATATAAAATTTGACAGGGATGCCTTACTTCAATATATTTCAAGCGAAAATTAGTTGAATGGCACGCAGCCAGAAGGCGCCGCTTTCTTGTCCTTTCTGTGGAAGATAGTAGGCCTCAGGGGTGTGGCGTCTGTCTTTGCTTAGCACTTATATAATACGTCACGACCAAAAAACACCGACTAGACGTGTGTTGTTCTGCTCATAATGTCGCTGGCGGAGTCATTCGCTGGCATAGTCTTTCGCTGGCGGAGTCATTCAATGCACACCGAGAGTGATGTATCTCAGGAAGCTAAAACTCTCATGTTGTGGTGTTAGCTATATGCTGAATGGCACACGGTTTCACGAGGACCGACCTATTTACTAAGCAAAAGAAATCAAATCAATCCAAATACATTTCCTACGGTTCGAAGGCGTCGTAGGCGACTTCTTTTTTTGTTCTCACCCAAATGTATTGACTCATTTCTTTGCCCTTCTGCACCCAAAGTGATTGTAAAGGGACTCCGGAGTCGGCCCACTTTTAACCAAGCGACCATGCCATGTGATGAGGTCATTACGGGATTATTATTTGTGCAACACACGTGTTGACTCAGATGGTCTCCTTTCCGCGTTTGATTAGAAACCTAAGGCTTTCGCCTTTAAAGATGTCTGCAGAAAAGCGCCTTTCTCGGTTGATTCGTTGTCCCCCTCTCTCCTCACGTTATCTCTCAACGCCGCACTGCGACCACACGCGTTGCACAAGTTCCATCTGTTCGTCTCATTGTTCTAAACGTAAGGTCTCAGCTTTCATCTCCGTTCAGCGATTCGTCTCGTGCGCCTCACTTTCCTTACCCCACTCAGTGGTTACTCCTTTCCCGTCGCTGCAGGGGGCAGACCCCGGTATTATCGCGCTTTTGCGTTACGCCTTTGTCGTTCTCCTCTCCCGTGCAGCGGGAGGTCATAACGGTCGACGTCAAGGAGAGGGAGAAGTCTTAAAGGTCTGGCGTGGCCGGCGAAAGGCAGCAGCTCGAAGGCCGTGGCTGGTTGCTACCGGCGTTACGGAGAGCTCGAGGTTGAGGATCAAGAGGAGTGAGTGAGGAGAGGGTTACTCGAATCGACCCCCGCCACGAGTCGTCGTCGTGGCTCAAGACGGTGTGCACGTGGCCGCATAAGTGGCGCTCCCGAGGTTAGCTCGCTGACCCCCCACCGGCCAGGCCAGCCGGCTCCGAGTTACGCACGCCATGCCCGCTGACAATGAGCAGGCCATGCGTGCGTGCGCAAAGCCGTGCTCTGCAAATGATACGCGTGCCATTCACGGACGAGGACGCGGCTAAACTCATGCACACGCGCGCTCACACGCGGTTCGCATATGGCGACGGCGAGTTTACACAACGCCCGCGTTGCAGCCTCTGGTACGTATGTACCCCACCCTGCTCTTCCTCCGAGGATGCATCCACGTACGCGCATACCCGCTTCATCTCGTTACATGCAGTGACGCATGTGCCATTCGCAGGACTGCGGCATGCGTTAGAAAGCCGAGTCCAAGCGTTACTTCGCACTGCGTTATGAGCTAGAACAAATGTTCTATTTCAATTACAGCGTAGTGTAACTGCCCATTTCTTCGAGTCATCGAAGTGCAGGATAACACGCGTTTCATGCATAATACCACACGCTCTTGTCAACAGTTGATGCAAGATGCGTATCCTGCTTGTCCAGTGATGGATCTTCTTGAAAGCCTTAGAGGCCTGATCAAACGCGAAAATTAGCGGTCAGCTTGGGCGGCGTCAACACGAGTAATTCAAAAGACCACCACAGTGTTATGACGTCACCATAAGAAGTCATCGTTATGTCACTGTAGCAGGCCCGTACCCAGAAATGTTTCTTTCCGGGGCAGTGATGGCATTCGTTGAAGACCTTGAAAAGCACCTATTTTTATCATTTGTCATTGGTAGAACACCCCTTCCATCGTATTTTAAGGGAAAGGGCGAGCTCCCCCTTCTTTCCTGGCCTGTACATAACACTAAAGTTGTGATGTCATCATCACAGGAGGGCGCCATTTACGACGTCATCTAATGGCATCATCTTCAGTCGTCTTGGGCAAGTGTATAAGGAATCTTGTGAGCTTTTGTGATTTAGTACCAATGCGCATTATTTTTTGCTGTTACGTAACACAACTTGCAAAAGCGAGGAGATTGTTGATACACAGTCATCACTGTAAAGTATAATAGAAACAGTGAGATAGAGAGGCACATGCAAGTAATAACTTGCTGCCACGCCGCGGTGGTCTAGTGGCTAAGGTACTCGGCTGCTGACCCGCAGGTCGCGGGTTCGATTCCCGGCTGCGGCGGCTGCATTTCCGATGGAGGCGGAAATGTTGTAGGCCCGTGTACTCAGATTTGGGTGCACGTTAAAGAACCCCAGGTGGTCAAAATTTCCGGAGCCCTCCACTACGGCGTCTCTCATAATTAAATGGTGGTTTTGGGACGTTAAACCCCACAAATCAAGTAATAACTTGCCAGAGATGCCTGGCATGCAACTTCAGGCGCTGCGTCATAAGTGTTGTGTATACGCAACGATAACATGCGTACATAGCCAATCCAGTCACAAGGACCAAACGAGGGACAATCACCAAGTCAATAGGTTTCGTTCAGGCCTGTGGCACATAGACCGGCAGACACGAATAGAGTGCGATCAAGGATGTCATTCTTTAGCTCGCAATATCATTGGCTGCAGTAATGCTAGTCAAACTGGCACGCGCACATTGCGTAAAACGGAGCAATCGACACCACTAGACAAAAAAAAAAATCACCACCCAAGCGCACTGTACAATTGGTTAAACTGCGGAACCTCAAACGAGCGGTTCCGGTGTGGAGGAGTGGGTTCAACCCGGTGTGGCACTGAAGCTTTTCACAACTATTGGTTACATCTTCATACTTCGTAAAGAGGTTCGACGCACGTTTGGCTTGAGTTTACCTCACTGCTTAGTTCACAAGCCGCACATTATGCCTCGCATGATCACGGTCATGGATGAGTGTAACAAGCAGTTGAATTTTGTTTCAGAATGTGTTAATCACAGTTTTTGTTCTCGCACCACACGCGGTCACAGACGTCGCAGCCGAAGACAAAGTGCCTCTCGAGAAACTCCCACCGAAAGCGGGCGTTCGCCCCGGCGAACGCACTCCCGCAATCGTCCATCACGTTGACGCTGCAACGCCACTCGGCGTGTCGGACGAAATTAGGTGCCTTTTTCTCTTCTTCAAGAACCACGCATTCATAGTTCGCCGCGGCGTTGTTGCAAGTGTTTGACATCAAGAGCTAACTCGGCGGCCTGGTTTGCAGAATCTGGCCGCCACCGGTGCTTGCATTCCCGTTCGTGATTCAGATTTAGGCTTGGAATGCTGCCGCATCGTCGCTACGCAATGGCTGCCGGCACTCGGCCACCCGGGCCTCTTTTTGGGCCAGGACCCGGCAAATGCAAGCTCTCTCACGTTTCCACTGTCAGCGCCCTTCTAGAGTTGTCCGTGGCACACCCATGTGGAAGGTTTCACGAGAAACTGATGTGCGCGTGCTCGGCGCCATGACTGCGACACGTTGAACGACGTCACACACAACGCAGCCAATGGAACGCGTGCTTGGGTACAACGCTGAGAATGACGTAACTGATAGGTCAGCCAATGGATACCACTTGCCCGTGACACTGCTGTCGGACAGGTTTTCGTTTCTACTAGGCATATAGAACTTTCGCTATATAATGGCGACCATAGTGTCGTTAGGAGGAGGCCCTAATCCTCCCTCAAGCTACGAGTATGCCAATTATAATCGCATGCATTTTAAATGCAAAGAACTTCGGCGACTTTGAGCGTGTCTATCTATCTATCTATCTATCTATCTATCTATCTATCTATCTATCTATCTATCTATCTATCTATCTATCTATCTATCTATCTATCTATCTATCTATCTAGCCACCTACGACTTTTAGCTCTCCTGGCCATTTGGATAATAGTATCGATAACAAACTTGGTATGGCATAACATGACTGTATTACGAACCTATTTGACTAGTCATAACATGAAAATTATGATATGTATATATGATTTACAATTGATGGTCTTGCTGCTCTTGCAGTGGTTTCGTTTACATGACATGTTGCGAAACTGGTATGGTATGACATGATTGCATGGCGAACACAAGCGACAGACCCTAACATGAAAACTATGACATGCGTGTCATGTAACAACATGACTACATACCACGCTCATGATGCGCTGGTGTCCGTCTCGCTAGCTTCACTTATACCGAATTCGGTATTACGTGACACGAACGGACGACATAGGGAAATGACACATGCAAACATAATAACCACGACATGCGTGTCATGTAACAACATGACTACATGCCACACTCATGATGCGCTCGCGGCCATTTCTCTAGCTTCACATATGCCAAATTTGGTATTATGTGACGTCAATGGATGACGAAGGTATGTGACTGGCGCAAACATAATAATCATGATATGTGTGTCATCTGACAACATAACTACATGTAACAGTCAAGGCGCCAATACACTTTGACGTGACACGGTGCGCGTGCGCGCCGGCGTTTGTTGCGTCGCGTCACGCCGACATGGCCCCGCCAGGCGCTGGTCCTGCCAAATACTCAGGCGCGCGCCGCGCTGCGTTGCTTCGACGCATGCGTGTTTCAGCGCGTCCGGCATCCCTCCGTCACGGAAAGAGGCAGACGCAGTGCTATCTGGGTAACGCATCGGCGAGAAATGCAGCATGTCACATTTCGCGCCGGCTGCCATCGGGCCGTGCAGATGGACGCTCGTCGCGCCGGTCGCGCCTGGGTGGTGGTGGTGGTGAAAACATTTAATAACCATTAAATGGTTACAGAGAGGTGATTGGGTTGGGGCCTTATTGGCCTCCTACCCTCACAGCACTAGGTGGAACCCCTATTCCGGGGCTCCATTGGCAAGCAACGCCGCCCGCACCCGTTGAACCAGAGCCTCTTGGGCCTTCAGGTCTTGACAGCCGAGCAGGGCCGCCTCCCAGTCCTCTCTCGTGGGATTGGGGTTGGGGGGGATAGATGGATTAGACTGGCACGCCCAGACGATGTGAAAGGTGTCAGCCACCTCACCACAGAACTGGCACGTGCCATCAAAGGATGAATTGAAATGTTTTAGCACCGCCGGGCACAGTACAGTATTGGTAAACAGTTTTAAAAGGAGGCGCTCGTCAGCGCGATGCAGTCCCTTACAAGGGTCTGGATAGCGCCGGTGCTCCTCCTTGTAGTAATTGGTAATATCTTTGAATGAAAGGGCCGAATTGTCTGATTGCGAGTAGGCTTCCAAAGACAGGGAGATAGCCCGGGAAGAGAGTGCGCGGGCGGCCTGATCGGCCTGTTCGTTACCCCTGAGTCCTTGGTGACCGGGTGCCCAAACCAGATTTCGCGGAGTTGGATTAACGTATCGGCAGCTAGGTTCCAGTATGCGCTGAGCAAGCGGTGAAGCCCACCCTAGCTGATAGTTCCGACAGGCCCCTCGTGAGTCGGTGATGATATGTTTAGAAGAGGGATAGGTGAGAGCCAGAGCGATGGCAATCTCCTCCGCGTGTGTTGCGCTGTAGGCTTTGAAAGTGAGCCCGTTTACGGTGTTTGCGTTGTGTATGACTGCGGCAGTATACCACCCCCCATGGTGCGGGCCAGCAACGTCCACGTAGCACACGTGTTCCTCTTGACCAAAGTGTCGCTGCAACGCTTCCGCGCGCGCCTGGCGGCGACCACTGTGGTTTTCTTTGGACATGTTGCGGGGAAGGGGTCGGACCCGGAGGGCGCGTCTCCAAGGTTCTGGCACTCTCACCCTTTCCTCAATATAGTAATCGTGTTTGATGTGTATTCGGTCCAAGAGGCGGCGACCGGAATGGGTCTGTGCAAGGCGCGTGTATTGGTTAACGAGGTGGGCTTCTCGAAGTTCCCGGTAGGTATTCACCACGCCTAGGGCCAGAAGTCTCTGGTTGGACGTGGTGATAGGGAGGTCGAGAGCCCGCTTGATAACTTTACGGTGGATGACCTCGAGTTGATCATCCTCGTGTTTGCGTAGGTGCAAGTAGGGAGTCGAGTAGAGTATTCTACTCGTTACGAAAGCATGGGCAAGCCGCATTGCATCCCTGCTTCGTAATCCGCCCCGCTTGTTGGAGACCCGGCGGACCATACGGCCCACCTGGTCTCCCACCGTGCGAAGTTTGGCTATTGTGGTGTCGGCCTTGCGTTGGTGGTGTATGAAGAGGCCAAGGACGCGGATCTCCTTGGCCTCACGGATCGGTCCCGAGGGAAGACTGATATGGAGCTGAGTTGTGTCCTGAGGGGAGGGACGTACGTGCACAAATTCTGACTTAGCCGGGGCACACTGGAGTCCGCAGTAGGTTGCGTAGTCGTCGACTACAGTCGCTGCTGCTGCCTGGCGTCAGACTATAGAGTTCTCACGTTTTGCTAGCGTATAGCGTTGCTGCTTTCAGCGTGCGCGTGCGTCAACGTCACGTTGGAGTATATTGGACCCTTCATGATAAACTCGTGGCTGTTTCGCTAGCTTCACATATACCGAATTTGGTGTTACGTGACGTCGATGTATGGCGAAGGTATATGACTAGTGCAAACCTGATAATCTTGACACGCGTGTCATGCAAGAATATGACAACCTACCACGTATGGCGTGCTCGCGGCCTTTCGCCAGCTTCACATATACTAAATTTCCCATCACGTGACGTGAATAGATGACGAAGGTAAGCGACACATCCAAACATGATAATCATGACACGGAAGTCATGTACGGCATAATTTACCTCCACCTCGTAACGTTGTGGTGACCTTCCTCATTCGTGCTTCGCATATCACTGTTTCCCACTGTACGTGAGATGTGCCAATTTTTAGGGGCGAAGCTCCTTAGGGCGTGGGCTGTGCGTCCCCTGTAGCCTGTATGTAGCCAACTCTAGTTTAGTTCTTGCAGTGTTCACTAGATGGCGATACCGTCCCCTGTATCTAGCCCCCTCTAGTTTAGTTCTTGCAGTGTTCACTAGATGGCGGTACCGTCTCCTGTATGTAGCCACCTCTCGTTTAGTTCTTGTAGTGTTTACTAGATGGTGGTACTTGTAGCTGATGATGAAAAGATGCAAGATGTTATAAACTAGAAAGCGGTACTTGTAGTTGATGAAAGACGCGAGATCTTAGCAAATAGGAATGATGTCACATATGGCGCGTGTCATTGTTTGAAGGCAATCGTTCGATTTAGTGCGGCGACGTACGCTAGGGGGAGCGATGTAATAAAATCGAGTGGGCAAAATGTACAGAGGATTCATGGTTTACCAGGTTTACCTCCGGAGCTTCGCCCACTCATCATCATTCACTTCGTGGATATGGCGGAATTTTTTTCGTTTGTCCCCATGCGATGCTTTCGCTTCATTTGTCACGTGGACCTGGGTGGTCTTCACGCCGGCCGCGCAGAGGACAACGAATAAACGAGGCGGGACTCCCCGTGCCTTCGTTTAAACAAAACGCCCGCGCTCTAGGTGAGCAGACAGGCGCGCATGCAAACCTCTCCTATCCTGCATACCTTCCTGTGCCACGCGTGCATCGCGTGTCGGCCTCACTGCGGCAGAAGGAAGGCACCAAAGCGACGGGGCACAATGCGCTCGTATATATCGTCGCGTCAGGGACATCGCATGTCAGAGGCGTGACATTTGTCACAAGCGGGCGCGACAGAATTGCCACCGACGGCGAACGCGGGGTGCGTTGGGCAAATTCATTTCTCCCCCTCCCCCACCTGCCGGACACACGACGTGGCTGGGTGTCGCCTGCCGTGATTCGAGCCCGCTTGACTAACGATGCGGTCGTTTGTTATCATCGAAGCGGCACACCCGAGCGTCGAAGCGCGTCCATCAGTGTCGGCCTGTCCGGCAGCGCTGTGCTGGTGGCGGCCGTCGCTGTGGGCAGGCCGATCACTTCTCTCAGCGGAGTCGTGGTGAGGATACGGTGTAATGCGGCGCATTGTCGAACGCACAGCTTGTTAAGCGTATGCGTGCCTCATTGAGTAGCGGTGCGACTGCCTTCAACGGCAGTCGGTGCGACTGCCTTTGGCATGCAGCCGAAATGTATCGTAAAATAATAACATTTATTAAATGCGAAGCATTTCTTAGCGAACTTCGGCGATTTGAGCGTATCTATCTATCTATCTATCTATCTATCTATCTATCTATCTATCTATCTATCTATCTATCTATCTATCTATCTATCTATCTATCTATCTATCTATCTATCTATCTATCTATCTATCTATCTATCTATCTATCTATCTATCCGCCTATAGGACTTGTAGCTCCGCTGGCCGTCTCAATAATCGTATCGATACCAAAATTGGTGTGGCATAACATGACTGTATGACGAACATAATTGACTAGTCATAACATGAAAATCATGACATGTATGCCATGAATCTCATTATTTACATTTCATCTAATGCTGCTCGTGTGGGCGATTTATTGACAAGCCATTTTGCAAAACTGGTATGGTATGGCATGACTGCATGATGAACATAGATGACAGACCCTAACGTGGAAATCATGACGTGCCTGTCATGATTTTCATGTTATGACTAGTCATGACTACACGCCACTCATGGTGCGCTCGTGGTCGTTTCGCTAGTTTCACATATACCAAATTTATATTACGGGACGTGAATGAATGACGAAGGCACATGACTGGTTCAAACAGGATAACCGTGAGATGTGGGTCATGTTAGAACATGACTACATGCCACGCTCATGATGTGGTCGCGGCCGTTTCGCTAGATTCGCATATACCATATTTGGTGTTACGTAAAGTCAATGGATGACAAAGGTATATGACTGTTGCAAACATGATAATCATGACATGCATGTCATGTAAAACGTGACTGTATGCTAACTGTATGCTACGCTCACAGCGTGTACGCGGCTGTTTCGCTAGCTCCACATATACCAAATTCAGTGTTACGTGACGTGAATAGACGACAAAGGTGAATGACACATCCGAACTTGATAATCATGATATGCGTGTCATTTAAAACATGACTACATGCTACGCTCATAGCGTGCTCGTGGACGTTTCGCTAGCTTTACATTATAAAATGTGGTATTACGGGACGTGAATGGACGACGAAGGTAATTGAAACATCCAAACATGATAATATTGATATGCGTGTCATGTGAAACATCACTACATGCTATGCTCATAGCACGCTCGCAGCCGTTTCGCTAGCTCCACGTAATACTTAATTTGGTATCACGTGAAGTGAATAGATTACGAAGGTAAATGAGACGAAACGTGATAATAATGACATGCAAGTCGTGTACGGCATAATTTACACCCGCCTCGTAACGTTGCTGACTGTAAAGTGACATATCAACCTTCCTCATTTGTGCTTCGCCTATCATTGGTTCCCACAGTGCTTCCTTACCATATTGCTTCCTTTCAACGAAGTTGCCTTATGTTTCAAGATCAGCTGACAAAATCCATAGCGGTTTCGGAAAACGCATCGGCTTCTTTAGCGATATCGTCCTTTTTTCGGGGACACGGTCCAGTTTTCTTCATGTGGCATGAAAGCGCCAATGCGAATGGAACGTCTCCCGGCGTTTTAGCGTATAGGCCACTGATCACTGTTCCAGTCCTCTGGGACGCTCATTGATCTCACGCAAAAGGTTTGAGGCATCAGATATGGATGTGAGTTGGCGATTTCCTTACTTGAGAAAATGAAAGATGCTAATTTCTGCAACATAGCAGAGCACGGCGCAGCTTCGTGGGGAGCAGAGGAACGCGTGGAGTGAAAGGGCAGGTGGGAAAGGGGGCATCTTTCGGGATGGGTATTGAATCACAATGGCGGACAAGCAGCGGATCTTCCGCCTTCAATGAGCGATTTGCTGGGTTCTGTTACCAGCGACACCCACCCAGTGCTTTTTCGGATGGGACAGAGAGATACCACCTCTTACGTGCACTGTGCGTACCATCGGAGCTCCCCCGCCAGGTGGTCATTGTGGGACTGTCCTGTTCTCGCGAAATTGGACAGATTTAGTTGCGCGTCCGCAGCAGCCGTACGGACGTGAAACTAAATCTGTCTATTAAGGGACAAGCACAAAAGAGGCGGCACCACCTCACTGAATGCATGGACCATGCTGTTCCCTCACACCGACGTGCGGCCAACTATCACCTCTTTGTGGGAATGAGCGTGGGAGGCTGACTTGACCAGTGGATTTTGTATCCGTAGCTTCTTTTATACCTGCTCCTTTTTTTAATGTCACCAAAATTGACTTTCACCTCACTTGTGCCACTGAGCCATACTTTTAATTGGAGTTGATTCTCATTTTATGCTTGGTTATGCGTCTTTTCAAAAGAAATATATTTGAGCTTCACTGTACAACAGACTATCTGCAAGGGAAGGAAACTACACTGGATGTAAAGACTCATCAATAAAAAAAAACGGCATTCTACCTACCACGGTGGTTTCTCTCTGCAACATGAAAGCCCCAATGCTTGTTAGTTGGGATTACTAGACAAGGTCAGGTGCCTACAAAACATGCAATTACATACAAGATAGAAGTAATAACAATCAAGGATTCTGAAATATCGGAGCTTGTGTGAAACCTGGGAAGTATACGTGAGTACGCGAGTTATTCGCGTTTAGAGCGTGAATAAGAGAACAGCCTTTTAGAACTGTGCACGACGCTCTTAATAGAAGCGCAAAATGAGCCGGAGGAGCCCACTAAAGGTTATTCACGCAAGCTTGGGTTTTGTACTTACCACTGCACCGAACACACAGAGGGCAATCTCCACTGAAAGCTTGGTCCACTCCAGATTCACGGCACAAACAAGACGATGTGTACAGAATAAGTGAAAGAATAAAACGATGGTCTACCGCCAGGAGACAAGGAGTGCAGTAAGCAACGTTGATGGAAAGGCTGCTCATAGGAGAACACAGGAAGGACGCAGGCCGATCACTCGATAAGGTCGTGCATGTTTTGCGTCTCCACGTGCACGCGAGAATTGACAACTTGTTTAATTCAATTTATTTTCATTTGCTGGCTTGCAGCACTGTGTGTATCGGCTCTTTTGTCTTGTGTCCGCGCATTGCCGCACGAATGAACGAAGAGAATAGGAGATATGCAAGGGGGCCGTATAGAAAAGAAGCCTTCTCGTGAGAAGACATCGATACGTGCAGCCATGGACTCAGGTGCGCGCCATGGTCGGCATGGGCGGTGGAGTAAGAACAGACCTGCTGGCAAGTTCTTCTGTCTATTGTCTCATTTGCCCATCACGGTGGCCCTTGTCCGTCAACGAAGCTCGCCATTGTCTTAGCTGTGAACAATCGGGCAAATACAGCGGACTGCAGCGGTGCTGTATACGTCCCGCACACATCGTACTCCTTCGCGCGCTTCCCTCGCATGTGCTTAATTGTTTCTCCAATTAATTTGATGGGTCGGTGCTTTGCCTCGTGTGGGCTATTCAAGCTATAGTCGAGGCGGGGGGTCCGTAGTGTCTAACATGAGCGGCTGGCGCCAAACGCTCACCGTTAGGATTGGCAGCGGTGTGTTCCGAAGCATTTCTCGACGCTTTCCGTTGAATGCGCACGCATTGCGTCATGAGGCTGGATTCAGATATATTTTTATTTGTTTATTTTTGTGTTCTTTGGGGTGTCATGAGCACGCGTTTGGTTCCAAAAAGTTTGCGTCTCGAGCCGGATTCAGAGCGTGGGATTTCTATAGACGATTTTGTGCTGAGGCGCAGGGGGGGGGGGGGGTATGCCACGTTTGATCACGTGATTGTAACTGGCCTTCCCCAGCCAGTTGCCCCAGCCAATACATTGGCTGTGGTGCGGCCAGTGGCCACGGCTGCACCATACAACACAATCTGCAAGAAATCATGGCAGCACCCATGCAGGCGCGACCGCTCGCTACGATCCGGACTAGCCCTTGCCATTCGCCCATAGTCGGTAGGTTCTGTCTTTATTACGGAGATTAGGTGTGTTTATTTCAGAACTTTGGAATGAATATTGAAAACACTTCAAGATATTGACGAGCACACTGTTGGCGAAGCTTCAGGACCTGAATATACAACAAAGAATTACGCAGGTTGCGAACTTACGGGTACATTGCGCAGGACGACGACGGGCAAGTTCGAGGTGGAAGGAAACAGCACCCACAGGTGCCGCCACGTTGACTTTTCCGGTGTTGCCGCCTGCTCGCTTTTATTCGCGTGCGCGGGAACGCTATACGAGCACGCTGAGCAGACGATGCGACGCGAATGAAAAAATACTATATATATATATATATATATATATATATATATATATATATATATATATATATATATATATATATATATATATATTATATATATATATATATATATATATATATATATATATATATATATATATATATATATATATATAGAGAGAGAGAGAGAGAGAGAGAGAGAGAGAGAGAGATTATGACCAGTACTTACATAGTGCGATACTTTACGCAACGCATACGTCTTGTATTCAACGAGTATTTCAGTCTCGAACTGAGTTCATGCCGGGATTTCGCGGCTGGAAATTGCAGCATGTAGGTAAGTATACGTGTATCGTTTTACAGGAAGCTGGAATGCTTGACGACTCAGTATATAGTGTTATTGCTTAAAACGAAAAGAATATTATTACTTCTAGTGGTCATACTTCAACTTATTTCACTATTACTTCAATTTTACTTCTATTGTCCCTATTTTTTTTACTTTACCTTAAGTGGACTTGTTTAAACAAACAAACGACAGGACCAGAATTTCGGGTAACGTGCCGCCTGGAATCATGCATAAAATCTTAGGTCAGTGAGCTTCACTTTACCCGTAAAGTTTTTCTTTGCGTGTACACAGTTAACCATGGTTCACTAATATGTCTACAGAAATGTAGGGGGCTACTCTCGACCTTAACCATATGCGCCGGCGCACTTAAGAAAAACAAGTACACGATCGCAGCGTGTTTGTTTTCATTCAGTGTCGCGTGTTTTTTTGTTTTGCCAACATCACATCTTGTCACCGCTCTAAGCACAGAAAGGGCCTTTGTGATCGCTGGTCAGTCAAAATCTAGCGCGATATCCGACAGTGATTCATCCATCTTCATCCACGTTCCTCGTGTGCCTTTCACATAATGTTGTTTGTCGTGGTGATAACAGTGGCCGCGGTTTAGCCTTGGGATGCGCTGTGGCATCTCGTCTCGCAATGTGGATGGATACACGTGCCCATTGCGGGTTGCCACACCGGGCAGGTGCCCCCACCCCCCTCGCACCACTGATTTTTTTCACCATGGCTTACATAGCACAAATGACCATTTACCTACCCGGCCCTCCCTTTATATTAAAAAGGTGCCTCCCCCCTTTCCCTAACCAGGAAAAAAAATTCTGCTCCTAAATGCTGGCAAATACGTCGGCTCGGCTGTTTCGGTCCCAGTTTCCTAGAGAGGCCTTCTTGGGGCAGCTAGTATGCCAGATGAAATGCCCATTCGCTCTGCTAACGCACACGAACATACTAAATGTACCTCTTGCGGCTACACATGGTAGGTAGAGTTTTAGACTCTCGACTCTCGGTTGGGGGGACAGTCTGTCTTTGAGTTCGGCAGACGCGACTTCTCGACTTCACTACTGCCAGGCTTGAATTTTCACTCGAAACAAGCACCATAACAGATTTAGGCCTAATTCAATGGCAGTTTAAGTCGGTATAATCTCGGTCCACTAAAAAAATTGCCCGCAGCTTCCCTCGGGGGAACACTGAGGAGGATGCGGAGCATATAATTGGTTAACGGGGTGTTAAAGTGCGACTTACTTGGGTCGATGGCTAAATTGGTTAACGTGGTTGGGAAATGGGGTGTTAAATTGCGACTTACTTGGGTCGATGGCTAAATTGGTTAACGTGGTTGTAGGAGGGGGTGTTAAATGAGTGAACACGTACACACGTATGCGAAAGGGCGGCGCTGGTCGAAGGGACGTCGATCATTGTGTTTGTGGATTCGTTGGAATTCATTTCACCGCGACCTTGGACGTCGACGCGCCGTACAAACCAACCGACGAGCGGCAACTGAGCGAGCGAGCGCCGACCTTGAGTATATATACAGCGCGACGGCGCATGCACTGTCAGCTGTTGAATGTTCTCGAAGCGCGACGGCGCATGCGCGTCCACTGGAGAATCAGGAGAATTGTAGATGTCGAACGCGGTGTGTAGAGGAGAAAGGGTGCACAGATAATGGAGGAGTGAAGCGCGCGCGGTGTGTAGAGGACGAAGGGATGCACAGATGGTGGAAGAAGGAGGAGGAAGCTTGCGGACGGCGCCGCACTACAAGCCTCGAGTATTAGATGCTCCGCATCTAAAAGGAAGACGGCAACACGTACCACAACATATAGCCGGCGATGTTAGGGGAGCTGCTATGTCGTCGGCATCGAAATCTAGTGACGATCAGTAGATTTCGATGCCGTGTCCCCCCATAAACTTACACTTGCACAGGGCTGGTCTGACGATATCACCCCTCTGCCGATTTTGCCGAGAACAGGAAAATATTGAACATTACTTTTTGACATGTCGAATATATTGTCATATTAGAACTCGACTTCCCATTACTCCTCTTTCAAAAATAGGCTTGACCGTATCGGGGTCAAATGTTTTAAGCTTCAGTGTCTGAGGCTTGGGATACTACCACATGAATGCCTTTGATGTCATGTGCAATTCCATTATAACTTCCTCTCTGCTCTCTTTCATCTCCCCCATCCCTCTCCCATGCGCAGGGTAGCAAACCGGCTGCCTATAGGCTGGTTAACCTCCTTGCCTTTCTTTTCCCTCTATTTTCCTTCCTTCCTTCCATTATAACTACTCAACGAGTACCACTTTATCCTGGTATTTCAAATTATATGTCATTTAAACAAGGTAAAACCTAACTATGTTCTTCAAAACTGTTCCCATAAGGTTTACGGCAGTCTGGAACGCAAGCTCGAAAGAATACCACTTGTAGGTGAAATTGTTAATGTACGTATTGTGAATTATTGCCATTTCAATTCCTTATTTTGTTAAATCGCCCATCATTCTTAAAATACATTTAAAAGTCTCAACGTCGCATTCTTGGCCCATCCCTCAAAGTGGGTACGGGCCATATATTCAAGGAAAACAAACAAACAAGAAGAAGGAAGAAGACCAATCTCCATGTGTGGGTATAAGCCTCGGTTGAGACATCATCATCATCATCATCATCATCATCATCATCATCATCACCATCATTATTATCATCATCATCATCAGAACCTGAGCGTACGACGTTAGCGCAGCGGAAGCACCCCTCCGTACATGCCCGGTTTCAGAATTAGCACCCATCGTGCCTCATCGAAGAAATCTGAAAACGCTCGCCCCATCCCAGGCTTCGCGTTAGTGGAGCAGAAACGCCAACATGCTTCCTTCGTTTTCTAAATAAAGGCCGCAGTTACCTCGTTATAATATCAGCTATTATTAAAGATGAACGGGCGTATATCTAATTAATCGAATTAAGTGTATAAAAACTGTTCTGTGATCAACATCAGATTCGATGGATCCGGGTAGATGCATTGTTACTGTTTATTAGGGTGTCTTCGGCAGTGGCTCCTTTTCTCTAACGAGTCAAAAAGACTTCATTTCAGATGGCAGGCAGGTATATTATTATTATTATTATTATTATTATTATTATTATTATTATTATTATTATTATTATTATTATTATTATTACACTAGAACCTCTATCATCAGGCATCAATAATCTGATTGGTGGCCTGCTCACCGAAATAATGGCTTATCCCGATTAACTTAATCGCTGTCCGATATTTCAACATTGGGATAGTGCTGGCACTATCTTTTAGCTTAATACCAGCTGCCCTGCTGATAACATTGCGGTTTCATACTCTTTGTTCTGAATAGCAACTATTATCATTTCGCGACGCGTTTGTCAGTTTTGGCATCATCTAGCAATGATTAAAACGCCTGTACGAGTGATGGTTTACAGACCGGTGCCGCCATCTGTGGAAAAAAGCTGCGGCGCGTCACTTTAAAGCGCCCTTAGCCGCAGTACACTGATGCTCCGTTGAAAGCCCGCTCATAGAGTGCCGAGCCCAATTAGTTATGAGGTTTCGCGCGAACACTTACGCCTCCCTGCCGTGCTTTAGGCAAACGAAAGAAAGAATAATATGATGTGGGTTCAAGTAAGTCGGTACTTCATGATACGCGAGTTTTCGCGCAATATTTCTAAGACAATGCATGGAACATGCACGGGTATATATATCCTGAACGCAGCTTCAGGGAGTCGAGCGAAGTGGAAGAGGACCGAGGACCGAAAATCCACCCCCACCACGTATGACGTCTGGGTTGAGACAGCGTTTATTGAGCCCAAGGGCTCAGCAATGAACGGGCAGTCTGAGACCGAGCACACACACACACCTGATGATGATTGTGGTGACACCC
This sequence comes from Rhipicephalus annulatus, assembly GCA_013436015.1. NCBI lineage: Eukaryota > Metazoa > Arthropoda > Arachnida > Ixodida > Ixodidae > Rhipicephalus > Rhipicephalus annulatus. The sequence goes on from WOVY01010435.1 coordinate 1,208,947, forward strand.
AGTGAAGATGATGATTATGATAATGCATATATGAGAAGAAGCGCATGACGAATGCCCACACACACACTATATATATATATATATATATATATATATATATATATATATATATATATATATATATATATATATATATATATATATATATATATATATATATATATATATATATATATATATATATATATATATATTGTCGTGACTGGGGGAATTTGTCGGGCCCGGAGCCATCCAAGGGTCAGGGCGAAGACGGGCCGAGGAGCCGGAGCTGATAACTTGAACGATTTATTTACACTATTTTACATGATGTTGAAGGTAGCGTGTTACATGGAGTAAGCATCATACTAGATGATGGAAGGAAGCTCTCTCTCCGAGCGTCTTGCGCTCGCGTTTTTATGCCCCCGAAGGGAGAAAGTCACACCGCCTCCTTTCCAACCCAGGAAGGGAGGAGAGGCCCGCCCAGTTCTCTGCCCGGCGAGGGTGTAACACACACAATACACGACACCACTGGCACAGTGCGAGAACGGGGAGTCGTACGCGCCGAGATGACTCTTCGAGGAGACATCGCTCGGGAAAGGCGCCATGGAACGTGAGGAATGTCCCCGAAGATGGATACAAAGCGCTCGGCTCATTGTCCGCTGAATGTTGACGACCCAAGCAATGACCACTCCTTCTAGGCAGCCCAGACAGCGAACAGCCCCCCCTCGGTAATCCGTCGGTCGTGCGTGCCCAAAGGGCTTTTGGCAAGACGAGCCGACGACTCTAAGGAATTCGCAGTACTACTGCTGTGTTGTTGCCGATTCTGGACGTCTCAGGACGCGCTGCGAAGCCGGAACCATTCCACGCGTCCAAGCGGCGCCCAGACATGGGGGCCGATCACAACAGCTCGTCCGCCGCCGGGAAAAGGACTCGTAGATGGGCAGCCCAACGCTGCACCTTGAAGAGGCCTGGCAGCGCAGCAGCTCTGGAACGGCTGCGGCTCAGGTTTTCTCTCTCGCTCAAGTGGGGTCAGCAGGTCCGTAAGTAGTGCTTCTCCGTCGAAGGGGCCCCCGCAGGTCGAAGGCTGGGACTGACATTAGTGATCAAATCCGCACAGTACCCAAGCAGCGACAAGGCGGTACACCACCCCTCCCGAGATATGCCAGGCTACTGAACTCTTAGCCCGTTGTCGGCATAAAAGCAGCCACACTAGAACGTTGCTCGGAACGTCCCTAAACAAAGCAATATGGCAACGCTCCTAAAGTTTTGAAGAATTTACCTTAAATAAATTGCACTCAAGCCGCAAGTCGCATAGCTTTGAGGCAAATGGCGAGTGAGAAGTGAGAAGGTCGGGAAACTCAACTAACAAATTATATCCCTTTCTCAACGTCTGGCCTTGGCAGGCAGACTAAGTAACAGGTTCACCATGCAGTAAAGGTTAAAAAAAAAAAATCCAAAACGAAAAACGAAAAGATACACGGAATGACATAACAAAATAAAAACACTGGCTGTCGTAACTCAATCGGAATGCGCTTGCTCCTTATCACAGGAAGCCTCGGCTGAGAGCATCGGCATTTCCATTATCCCGCCCCTTTTTGTAGCGGATCTCAAAATTATGTTCTTGCAGTGCCAAACTCCATCTCAGTAGGCGGCCATTTTTAGGCGACATATTCCGAAGCCATGACAAGGGACAGTGATCTGTCTCGACAAGAAAGGGCGAGCCGGCCAAGTAGCACCGAAGCTTGTGAATAGCCCATACTAAGCATGCACACTCTTTCTCTGAGGTGCTATAAGCCTCCTCACGTGTTGAAAGCTTACGACTAATGAAAAGCACGGGGTGCTCCTCTCTACTTTCATCTCGCTGACTCAGAACAGCCCCAAGACCCCTTTCACTAGCGTCGCACTGAAGTACAAAAGGTCGGTTATAATCCGGAGCTCGTAAAATCGGTTGAGACGTCAGTGCTGCTTTCAAAGCCTGGAACGAACTTTCCCTTAACTCGTCCCACTGGACCTTAACGGGCTCTCCCTTCCTTAAACTGTCGGTCAGAGGACTGGCGATCTGTGAATAGTTGGGGATATAGTGTTGGTAATATCCAGTGAGGCCTAGAAAGGCCCTGATATCAGTTTTAGTGACAGGTCGGGGATAGTTCTCGATGGCGGCAAGTTTTACCTCGTGGGGCCGCCGGCATCCTCGCCCAACAATGTGCCCTAGATACTCTACTTCCGCCTGTCCCAATTGACACTTTTCTGCTTTAACAGTGAGGCCCGCGTTCCTTAAGCGCGTCAAGACGTCCCGCAAGTGGCTCAGGTGTTTTTCCCAGCTGTCCGAAAACACTGCAATGTCATCTAGATAAGGAACAGCGTAGTTCTCTGCTCCCGCCAGCACACGATCCATGAGCCGTGAAAAGCAAAAGGGCGCGTTTTTTGAGCCCAAAACTCATGACCAGGGGTCGGAAAGTGCCCAAGGGGGAGATAAACGCTGCGTATTTACTGGCTCGTTCGGTCATAGGCACCTGCCAGTAGCCGCGTGTGAGGTCTAGCGTGGAGACGTACTGAGCCCTGCTGACAGTTTCCACTCTCTCCTCTACGTTGGGAATAGGGTACAGCTGGTCTCGCGTGACAGCATTCAGTTTCCGATAATCGATGCAGGGTCTCGGTTCCTTCCCGGGTGCTTCCACCAGTATTAGAGGGGAGGTGTACTCACTCTCCGACGGGACGATGACACCAATTTCCAACATTCTTTGAATCTCGCGTGCGAGAATTTCCCTTTGCCTGGGTGACACGCGATAAGGCCGTGAAAGAATGGGTTCCCTAGAAGTTAGTTCAATGTCGTGCTCAACTAAATCGGTTCTTCCTGGCCTGTCGACGAAAGCTCCCTCAAACTCGCGCAGTAGGTTCTCCAGTTCTCTTTTCTGTTCTGCATTCAAATTCGAGTTACTGGTGACCGTGTCTAGCAAGATGTCGAGGGACTGAGAATTAGAAGCCTGCCCGGGAAAAGGAAAATCTGTCTCTAATTCTTCCGGAACGTTAAGCGCGAGTTGAACTACTGCTGACCGCTGGTGGTAAGGTTTCATCAAGTTTGAATGGTAAATCTTTACCTCTTTCCGCCTTCCCGGTAGTTTGACCACATAATTGGTGTCCGACAACTTCTGCATAACCTTCGCAGGGCCCTCCCACTGAACCGCGAGCTTGTTCGCTTTAGATGATGCTAAAAGCATCACCTGATCTCCTTCTGAAAACGAACGTTGACGTGCGTTCTTATCGTACAGACGTTTTGCTTTAAGCTGCGCTATTGTCATGTTCGCCTCAACGAGTTCTCTGCAGGTCTGAAGTCGCCCGAGTAAGCCCAACACATACTCGATCACAGTGGGATCCTCACCTCTCCCTTCCCAAGATTCTCGCAGCATGCGAAGTGGGGTCCTTAGAGATCTCCCATATACTAGCTCAGCGGGACTAAAGCCGGTGGCCTCGTGCGGCACAGACCTCAGGGCAAACATGGTGGCTGGCAAGCATGCTTCCCAATCTTTCCGATTCTCGTAGCACAATGCCCGTAAGACCCTTTTGAGAACCGAGTGCCATGCTTCTACTGAATTGCTCTGAGGGTGTCTGACGGAACTGTGTATTATCCTAATGCCACACCTCTCCAAGAATGTGGTAGTTAGTGCGCTAGTAAACACACTGCCCTGGTCGCTCTGTAACTCTGACGGGAAGCCTACTCTCGAAAACACTGAAAGCAAAGCATCCACTATTTCTACAGATGACTGCTCCTTCAAGGGAACCGCCTCCGGGAATTTTGTGGCAGGACATATCAAGGTTAAGATGTAGCGGTACCCTGACTTTGTCACAGGCAGGGGGCCCACAACGTCCACGACAAGGCGGCGGAAAGGTTCACTAATGAGTGGCACCAACTTTAAGGGCGCTTTCTGCTGGTCGTGTGCTTTGCCTATTCTTTGGCACACATCGCAGGATTGCACATACCTCTCGGTATCCTTGAAACACTTGGGCCAATAAAACTCCCTAAGTAGACGAGTCTTCGTTTTCTTTTTGCCAAGATGGCCCGACCACCCGCCACCGTGACACAGCTCCAGTACTTTGGCTCGATATTTCTGTGGAACCACTAATTGATCATAGTGCACCCCCTTTGAGTCTTTGTACTGACGGTACAAAATTCCGGCGCGGCGGTGCAAAAAGACGTTCTTCCGCGCCAACCCCTCCTCCACCATATCGCTCAACTTTTGCAGCGTTTTATCCTCGGCCTGTTCCGCAGCGATAACCTCCGGGCTTACTTTCGATAGCTCCAAGAACCCGCCCATGCAAGGTGGCACGGAAAGAAGGTTAACTTCCTCGCTGGCCTCACTGGAACTCTTAAAGCTGCTTTCGCCATCGCTCGGGACGTTCTCCTGATTCGCGTCTGCCCTTGTTTCGTCGGGGCCCTGTGCCTCTCTATTTTGGGAACTGCCGAGCTCCTTTGCGATCTCCTTTGCCTTAGACCGCGTTAGAGCATGTACAGTGTGTTCTCCAAAGCTCAGACCTTTCTTTCTTAACAGGTCCTCCGAGTGGTTAGAAAAAAGGTAACCGTACTGCTTCGGCAAACTTTGTGACACGGCAGCCTCTGTTTCCAGTTCTCCGAAGGGACCCTTGATGAGGACTTTGGCCACTGGCAGACACACACTGTCTTCCTGCGCTACCTGTCTGATCCACGCGCAGTCTCCGGTGAACCCATCCGCGGGCACGTAAGATGGGTGTATTACATCCATAGTGGCCGCGGAATCGCGTAGAACCCGGCAATTTTGCCCATTGACAGTCATCTCTCTTAAGTACGGTTCAAGTAACCTCATGTTCTCATCAGTATGGTTAAAAAGGGAGAAAACGAGTTTTTCCTTACGGCAACCCACTGCTAAGTGCCCCGGTTCATTACATCGATAGCACACAATGGGTTTCTTTGCCTCAAATGCTCTGTCGCGATTCTTATCCTGTTCTTTCTCTTTGCCAGCGCGTCCACTCATGGTCGATTCCCCGTGCGTGTCTTTTTCATTCGTCCCTCCTGGTGCAATAGGGGCATAACTGTTGCGCTCAGACTGCTTAAAATTCTCACGGTACGGTTTCTTTGTGGGTTTGTTGCGCTCTCTTATTTCCTCACGCCTCATGGTGTACTCTTCAGCCAGTTCTGCGGTACGCTCCAAATTCTTTTCCCCGGGCTGATCTAATACCCATAAGCGTGCTTCGTCACTTAGAACGTTTAGGAATTGCTCCGTGCAAATCAACTCGACTACCTTGTCATGGTCTCCAAAAGCTCCCTCGCCCTTAAGCCACTCAGTGAGATTGCACCTCAGACTGTATGCAAAATCGGCAAATGATTCACTGCTACGTTTGCTACTATTTCTGAAACGTCGTCGGAAAGCTTCAGCAGACAGCCGATACCTCTTTAGTAGCGCACGCTTTACAATATCGTAGTCATTCGCCTCCTCTCGCGGCAAACGAGCCAGTACATCCGCTGCCTCGCATGGAAGCACGGTCAAGAGCATTTGTGCCCATAACTCACGCTCAAACTTGCCTTCGCAACTTCTCTCAAAATTGACCAAAAATAACCCGATATCCTCTCCCATCTTAAAAGGATTCAGGAGGTCTTTTATTTTTGGTGCCTTACTTACTGGAGCATTGAGTGTTGCGCCTCCTGAGGTAGTTGCCCGAGCTATTTCTAAGTCTAGGCGCTTTTTCTCCAGTTCGTGCTTGCGCTCGCGCTCGCGCACGCGTTCCTGCTCTTCTTTATGGCGCTCTTCCCTTTGGCGCTCGCGCTCCTGATCTTCCCTTTTTTTTTTTATATCCTCCCACAACTCCACGATCTCCTCGTCATCTCTGCTTGCCTCCATAGCCCTGATGACTTCCGCCTTTTAAGATGTTTCCCGCAATCAATCCCGAATTCCCCGCATATCACGTCTAGGTCCGATCTGTGCAACTTTCTCCAAGCCATGGCCGCTACCTTTCTGCCGACAAGTTTCTCAAGGGAAAGCGTTGAAGCAAGGTTCCCGTGAACAGGCTTCCAACACTCTTGTTACCAGGAAGAACTAATTTAAGCCTGGCAACTCTCAAGGAGAAAAGGGTCGTGCACTCACCAAGCCGGAGTCGAATTCCTGCGCAGATCATCCCACCGCTGCCATCCACTGTCGTGACTGGGGGAATTTGTCGGGCCCGGAGCCATCCAAGGGTCAGGGCGAAGACGGGTCGAGGAGCCGGAGCTGATAACTTGAACGATTTATTTACACTATTTTACATGATGTTGAAGGTAGCGTGTTACATGGAGTAAGCATCATACTAGATGATGGAAGGAAGCTCTCTCTCCGAGCGTCTTGCGCTCGCGTTTTTATGCCCCCGAAGGGAGAAAGTCACACCGCCTCCTTTCCAACCCAGGAAGGGAGGAGAGGCCCGCCCAGTTCTCTGCCCGGCGAGGGTGTAAACACACACAATACACGACACCACTGGCACAGTGCGAGAACGGGGAGTCGTACGCGCCGAGATGACTCTTCGAGGAGACATCGCTCGGGAAAGGCGCCATGGAACGTGAGGAATGTCCCCGAAGATGGATACAAAGCGCTCGGCTCATTGTCCGCTGAATGTTGACGACCCAAGCAATGACCACTCCTTCTAGGCAGCCCAGACAGCGAACAGCCCCCCCTCGGTAATCCGTCGGTCGTGCGTGCCCAAAGGGCTTTTGGCAAGACGAGCCGACGACTCTAAGGAATTCGCAGTACTACTGCTGTGTTGTTGCCGATTCTGGACGTCTCAGGACGCGCTGCGAAGCCGGAACCATTCCACGCGTCCAAGCGGCGCCCAGACATGGGGGCCGATCACAACAATATATATATATATATATATATATATATATATATATTATATATATATATATATATATATATATATGTGTGTGTGTGTGTGTGTGTGTGTGTGTGCGCGTGTGTGTGTGTGTGTGATGACAAAACTACCGCATCGTTGGCACAGGTGCGCAGTTTGTCAGCTAGTGTCAGCTAATCACTTCCCTGGATGTATTGTTCGTTCCAAGAAGGCCATTTATTTATTTCTCTGTCACTGAAAATAACGTGAATGCCTTCCCTTTGCATTTAGGCTGCTTCCACAATCTCTCACGTGCGCTCATCCCTGTCATGAAAAACAGCAGTGCACTGTTCATACAACGGTTTGCACCCACACTCGTGGCAAGGAATGGCTAAATTTCTATTCATGCCCCCTTCTACTCTTATCCCATGCTCAAGCAGGCGGTGGTTTAAACACCGACCTGTTTGCGTTATGTAAAGAGGTGCAATTAGGGTCAATTTGTGCATGGCCCTCTATGTGAAGTCCACATGCTTGTTTCAATGTTTTAGCAACATTTTTTTTTCTTATTCAAGTATAAATGGGCTTGTGGCAATGCAGAGTTAAAGACAGTTTTTCAGGCACAGACATGACTCCCATATACGCACCAATCTTTAAAGTTTGTACCGCTTGTGCTTGTCGTTGTGTGTTAATTTATTTTGTTATATTTGCGTCCGAAGTATGTCTTTAAGGATTGTGCGTGATGCCGTGCAAGTAAGAAATAACCGCCATGTTTATTTCTAGGTCGCGTGGTCTTCTGATTATCCCCCTGATCATTATCACGTGAAGCCGAAACAGCTTTCTTCTGCGTCTCCCAAATAGCAACAGCCACAATCATATTTTGCGGGTAACCGGCCGACGTCAGATTAGACACCCGAGAGAAAGAAAGAGAGAATAAACTTTTATTAACTTTGAAGCTTCGGTCCAGACCGTGCTTGCATGTTTTACTGAGCTCATTTTAAAGACAGGAGCCGATTGGGACTATATCCACCAATTTTTTGTGGGTGGAAATAAAGAAATAAAGAAAGAGACAAAAAGAAAAAAAGAAACGAACAAAGAAAGAAAGAAAGAAAGAAAGAAAGAAAGAAAGAAAGAAAGAAAGAAAGAAAGAAGAAAGAAAGAAAGAAAGAAAGAACGAGCAACCCCCAATCAAGGCCGTTAAAGAAGCAAAGCTTCGCGTCGACGAAGTTCGGATGGAGGTCGAAGTTCCAGTTAAGCGTTTATTTGGTGGAGTTTTGTATTCTTATGCTTGGGGTGTTCCACTCCAGCAAGATACACGCTACGTGCCAGGTGACGAAGTTGTCTTTCAGCGTGTGTCCTTGACAGAGGAATGAGAAGGGTGTGCTCTTCCTGGTGTGATGTGCGAGCCGCGTTTTCTGCGGAATCATTGTCACTGATCCCACTATGACCAAGTAACCACTGAAAATTGACCTCGTGGCCGGTTTCTGTGACGTGGTAAAAAAGCTTGACAACCTCGTACGTTAGCTGTTTGTGGCAGCCTCGTTGGATAACTGACTGCATGCTCCGCAAAGCTGGTTTTGAGTCGGAAAAGACAAACGATTTGCTCGGTCTCTGGGATGTGATATACTCCAGGACAACGCGCAGAGCCGCAAGTTCTGCCACCGTAGATGCAGTGATATATGATAGCTGCTTGATTCGAAAGGTTTCAGATGCAAAGCGGCTCTCTGACTCACGTTTGTAACGCCGTACGTAGGTGCGTTGTTACGAAGACGACGACGCCAACACGGTCCCCAAGGCGCCACTGCTCCGAACTCCACTGATGCGGTCACAACCCGTTTGGTAGCGTGTGTTACTCAGCTCGCGACTGCTTCTGCGCAGAGCTGATAGACGAGCGGACGAGGCGACGGTGAGTTAAGGCAAAGTTTATGTACAGCAAAGAAATAGAGGCGTTACAAATTCGGCACTGGGGCCGACAGCTTATAGACTCGAAGCGCCGAGATGTCTTCTCTCGCACGCTGTAACGAGGCGCACCACCGACGAGGTTACGATGGGCGCCACGAAACTCACCGCTGCCAAGGACACCGGGCGCGCCGACTGCGAAGGTGCTCGAACCGACGAGAGGCTTCTCTGACACATAGGTCAGCTGCTGGCGACGCGCTGCAGGGCTTTTTTTTTTATAGGCGCCGGGTGGATCCTTTGAGTAACCAAATGTCCAACCAGAAGCGCCGCTGGCCGTGATGTCGGAATCCTCCAATGGGGCCCGCCACTGCGCATGGTTGCACCAAGGACGAGGGATGTTGCCACGCATTGCGTAAGACTCGCCAGACCCGAAGGCGCCGATTGCTGCGCGTGGTTGCAGCCAAGGACGAGTGACGTTCCAACGCATTGCGTAAGACTCGCCAGACTGGAAGGCGCCGATAGCTTCAACGGGCTCGCGGGCTGAGAGAGCTCGTGGTGCGTTGCGTGGTAGACCGACGCCACCGCTTGTTGACGTCGTTGTGTTGGTCGGGTCAGGCGGGCTAGATTGCTGGCCTTGACACAGATTGCCTTTTGCAGAGGCATTGACGTTCGATGTGCCCTTGCAGGCGTAACAGCGTCCACACGAACGCGCCCCCTCGCCGCAGGTGTTGAGCGGTGCCAAGTAGGTCATGCCACAGCTGTGCGTTGACTTCACGCTCTTCTCGCACACTTCCCTCGATGATGCGCACTGACGTCACTCTCTCCCACACCAGCAGCGCGCTCGCCGCAGCGCCCGCAGCTAGCGGCCCCCCCGCCCCCTGGCAACACACTTCTCTCTCACTTAACCTTATCCCTGGCCCGCAACTCTCGACCACACGCCGTGTGTTTCGGCTCGTTTATCTGCGATGAAACTTACACGAAACCGAACCCGCCTCCCGTGTCTTTGCATTTCAAACGTTTACTCGATTAAACGGTACAAAGAGTTTTGCTTCAGACCGTTCTTCCAGCACCCGCGTCGACGCCAGTTTCAACCGGGTCAACGCCGTGCACACCGCTGCTGCTTCCAATCCCATCAGAATTTCCTTCGGGAAGATGGTCCATAATTTTAGGGTCGAAGCTCCTTATGGCGTGGGTCTGTCGCTCCTCCTCCTCCTCCTCTGTATGTATGTATGTATGTATGTATGTATGTATGTATGTATGTATGTATGTATGTATGTATGTATGTATGTATGTATGTATGTATGTATGTATGTATGTATGCAGCCACCAGTGGCACATACCCGCTCTAGAGCGGGTATGTGCCACAGGGGTTGCGAGATGGGAGATGGCGGTACTTGGAGTGTTCACTAGATGGCACGTACGGACAGACAGAGAGACTAGCAGACGGATGGATGGACACGCGGACGTAAGGACGGATGGACGCACGAACGAACGGAAAGACGGATGAACGGACTCAAGGATGGACGCATCGACAGACGCACGGATGCATGGATTGACGCACGGATGGTCGCGCGGATGGACGGAAGCATGGACGGACTGAGGGACGCTTTGCCCCACTCATCATCATTCACTCCGTGGATATGCATTGATTTTTTTTCCTCGAGCTGGTATCACTACCGCACCGCCAGAAGTAGACACTGGGGTTGAACCATCGGTGTATATGTGCACACTACTGCAAATTTATGCAAGAGGAGAAGGCTCAGTTGTTTTAGTGCTGGCGAAGGCAAATTTGATTTTTTTCTGCAGTCCTGGAATTGTCTGCGCGCATCGTCCGTCGTTTATGTCAGGTTATGCGCCTGAGGAGAAGCCGGTGTATCCTCCACGGGACCTCCTTCCATAGGACAGAAAGACAGAGAAGAAAGAAAGAAAGAAAGAAAGAAAGAAAGAAAGAAAGAAAGAAAGAAAGAAGGAAATAAAGTGAAAGCACGCACACAAACACGCAAACACATACATACACATGCAATGAGTTATTATATGCCCGTCAACTCACACACATAGTGGCGTGTGAGTTGACTGGCATATAATAACACATCACATGTGTATGTATGTGCATGTGTGTTATTTCACTATGTGTGTTATAATAATAATATTATATTATATCTTGTATTATTATATTAGTATATTATGTATGTGCGATGTGTTATTATATGCCCGTCAACTCACACACACAGTGGTGTGTGAGTTGCTTTTTTTATTACATTGCACAGGTTTTAACGGTATGTTTTTCCGCGAAAAAACAACGTCGAAAGGAATGCAAGGCTGTTGCCAGTGGATAAAGATTGCGCCAAAGCGCAAAGTTCACATAGCAAATTTCAGACCAGTTTTAAAGCACCCTTGACCCAATGTCTCCCGAAGATTGGAAACGCCATCAGGTGTGGATTTGCTCGGTAGACAAATGCTGTAGACTGTGCCGTTGACTGTGCAACATTCATCATGACCACTACAATCACTGTAATCGATAGGGATCATAACCATAATACTAGTGGTCATCATCATGCATCATCACCATTATTCATCTTCCTGCTTTATCTCTATTATACCACAAACGACTTCCTCATTCTGCCATAGCAGCAAGCTATATCATCATCATCATACTCACAACCATGACGATCATCATTGTCATCATAATTATAATAGTCATCATGCGTGCAGTGTTTTTATCTGTCTTGTATCAATATTATCCGCAAACGCCTTCCCCAATTTACAATAGCTATAAGCTACACATGTTCACTTAACTCAGGCTCACCTCTACAACTCCTGCTATTCCGTTAACGTTCACGCGCCTTCCATTTCTTATTCTCGCCCACTCCAGCTAAGCTACTCGAAATCATCATCATCATCATCATCATCATCATCATCATCATCATCAGCCTGACTACGTCCACTGCAGGACAAAGGCCTCTCCCATGTTCCGCCAGTTAACCCGGTCCTGTGCTTGCTGCTGCCAATTTATACCCGCAAACTTCTTAATCTCGTCTGCCCACCTAACCTTCTGTCTCCCCCTAACCCGCTTCCCTTCTCTGGGAATCCAGTTAGTTACCCTTAATGACCAGCGGTTATCCTGTCCACGCGCTATATGCCCGGCCCATGTCCATTTCCATGTCCAGTGCATGTTACTCGGTAACATGCACTGATATATATGAAACAAAAAAAAAAGTAGTACCACTGTGAAAAGCAATGTTTGTTGCTGTCAGCACGAAAACGTAGCTTAAACCGACGTCGCATCGACAAAGGGTACTTTCAGTTGGTATAGTAGAAATAGAGGCTAAAGGAAAAAAAAAAAAAACAGTGCAGTAAGTATTGCGCAAAGTCCCCGCATCGATACGTCATCCATCACGTCCCCACGAAATGCTCGCGATTCTCATGGCAGCAGCGTTTTCTTTATATCCGCAGTCTGGATAGACATGCAAACGAATGGGGACTACCTGTATGGCCTTTGCGTGTGCGCACGTGTGTTTGTGCACCAGTGTGTCCGCTTTGTGGCAATCGCGAAGAAGAGATGTTTGAATTGCAAGTGAGCCTATCTCCTCTTAGTTGGTCGGGCGCGCCGAACCTGCTTCGAGCTGGAATGGTGCGAAATAGTGCAACGGCGTATCCCTGACGTGGCGATTCGCCGCTGCCACTGCATATATAACCCGTTATACTTGTAGTACGGGTCGGGGTACTTTTATGTATATTTCTTTTTCTAACACCCCACACTAAATATTGTATATGCCCACACAGAGATGCGCGGCGATGTCGAAGTGTGAGGGAAATGTGCGCTGCTCGGTACGAACGGAGCTGGCAGCGGAACTACGGAGGAACATCCGTTACGATGGATTGTTTAGTCAGTCTAAGTCGAACTACGAGAGTTAATAGGAGGAAAAGGAATCCTTTAGGTGAACCCCAAGCTCTTCGAGGGCGTCCAAGAGCACTGTTTCTATGAAATTGTGTGAACCGCTGCTATATAATTGGGCAACAACACGCAAAAAGGGTCATTTATTCATCTTTTTTTTTTGCAGATATACAGGAATGGCGAGAGGAGTGTTAGGTAAAATGGTGTGAGTAAAATTCCATTTTTTTTTTCACTATAGAAATAGTGTCTCTCGTGCAAAGAGCGGGAAAAGAAAACAAGCAATAACGAGAAATACAAGTATTAAGACATTCCACATCTTGAAGGTGGATGACCAGTTGCGCTATCGCTTTCTTGGAGATTATCACGTGTTTTCTTTTTCTTTCTCTGTTCGTATATGGACGCCACGTACGAGGCTAAAGTTCTTTTGACAGCCCCCCTCTAAAACTTACAAACGATGCTGCTCTTAACAGCTCACCGTGAACTCCATGACTTTGACCTCATTGGGATCACGGTGACCATTTAAAAGCGTGAACCACTAATATAGGTAGGATAAGTTCTCAGAGGAACCAAAGAAATACCCGTGAAAAGTTCTTTCTCTCAGTATATATATATATATATATATATATATATATATATATATATATATATATATATATATATATATATATATATATATATATATATATATATATATATATATATATATATATATATATTGAAAAAGGGTTTATTGGCGACTGTTGCGACGGTGGTCCTACGATAAAACACGAAACACGATCGGGAATGAGCAACGGTCAAGCAGATGCCGGCGATGATCAGCACGAGCCGAGCGAGCGAAGCCCAGGACCCAGTACCCAAGCGGAGGCGATGTTCCTTGTCAACGATGCGTTTTCTTCTTCACAATTTTCCCCCGCCGAAAAAGAGCCATCCTGGCGACCTAAGAGTCTGGAGGCAGAGGGCTATAATATGGCTTAAGGCGGGCGACGTGGACGATGTCACGTCCACGCCGGCGCATGTCGTCAGAAGGGGAAAGTGGCTCAATGAGAAAATTCACCGGTGAGGTTTGCTCCAAAACGCGGTAAGGACCCTCGTACTTCGGGACTAGTTTTGAGGAAAGGCCGGGGCTTTGGTAAGGAACAGCCAGCCATACAAATGATCCCGGGGAATAGCTGTGGCTTCGTGAAGAGCCGGCGTTGTTTTCTTTCTGGCGCTGCTGTTCTTGTGACGTAAAGGTGCGTGCGAGTTCACGGCACTCTTCCGCTTTTCGGGCAGCTTCGGACACAGATGGGCATTCGGATGCGTCAGGACGGTATTAAAGGAGAGTGTCGATGGTGTGGGATGGTTCGCGTCCATAAAGGAGAAAGAAAGGTGAAAATCCAGTGGTGGACTGTGCCGCGGTGTTGTATGCGAACGTGATGAATGGAAGAATGCAATCCCAGTTAGTATGATCAGATGTCACATACATCGCGAGCGTATCGCCCAGTGTGCGGTTAAATCTCTCCGTGAGCCCGTTAGTCTGCGGATGGTATGCCGTGGTCTTGCGATGAACAACATGGCATTCAGAAAGCAGAGCCGTGACGACTTCTGATAGGAAGGCTCGTCCTCGGTCACTTAGTAGTTCTCGAGGAGCACCATGTCGTAGTATGAATCGATGGAGGACGAAGGACGCTACGTCCCGCGCAGTGGCACTTGGAAGGGCGGCGGTCTCAGCGTAGCGTGTTAAATAATCCACAGCGACTATGATCCATCGATTTTCATCTGATGTTGTTGGTAGAGGGCCATAGAGATCAATTCCGATTCGATCGAAAGGTTTGGCAGGGCACGGAAGCGGTTGAAGTGCACCCGACGAGTGAAAAGGCGGTGATTTGCGGCGTTGACATTCAGGGCAGCCCATAACGAATTTTCGAACAAAATTATACATTCCACGCCAGTAGAAGCGACGGCGAATGCGTTCGTAAGTTTTGAAAACTGCAGCATGGGCACACTGGGGATCGTCGTGAAAGGTGGTGCATCTTTGTGATCGCAAGCTGCGGGGGACAACCAAGAGCCACTTACGACCTTGAGGGGCATAGTTGCGTCCGTGTATCAGCCGATCAAGAATGGCGAAATGAGCAGCTTGACGTCGGAGAGACCGTGATACCGCAGTGGTTGACGATCCAGAGAGACAGTCAAAAAGGGAAGCGATCCATGGGTCCTTGTGTTGTTCACTGGCAAACGAGTCGAGGTCGAGAGATGCGATGGAGTTGGTACCAGTGGTTCCGCAGGCCGAGTCGGGAGGTAAAGGCGAACGGGACAGGGCGTCGGCGTCAGAATGCTTGCGTCCGCTGCGATAGATCACGCGAATGTCGTACTCCTGGATTTGCAGTGCCCACCGAGCTAGGCGGCCAGAAGGATCTTTCAATGTGGCGAGCCAACAAAGTGCATGGTGGTCCGTTACCAGGTCGAATGGGCGACCGTACAAATAAGGGCGGAACTTGCGAAGCGCCCACACTAGCGCTAAGCACTCTTTTTCAGTGACGCTGTAATTGGCCTCAGCTTTTGTGAGCGTGTGACTCGCATAAGCGACGACATATTCGGAGTAGCCCGGCTTGCGCGCGGCGATGACAGCGCCAATACCAACCCCGCTAGCGTCTGTGTGAACTTCCGTTGCAGCTGCTGGGTCGAAATGCCGTAGAATGGGAGGAGACGTTAGCAGATTACGGAGCGTGGCGAACGCGACGTCGCAGTCAGGAGACCAGGATGAAAGGTCTGCGTCACCGCGTAGGAGGTTGGTCAGTGGTGACATGATCGACGCAAAATTTCGAACGAAGCGCCGGAAGTACGAGCATAGTCCGATGAAACTGCGTAATTCTTTCAGTGTAGTAGGTTTCGGGAACTCGGTGACTGCTCGCAGTTTTGCAGGGTCGGGCAGAACACCATGCTTGGAAACGATGTGCCCTAAGATGGACAGCTCTCGCGCAGCGAAGCGGCACTTTTTGAGGTTCAGTTGGAGCCCAGCGTTGGTTAAACACGTCAGAACCAGTTGGAGCCGAAGCAGATGTGTAGGAAAATCGGGAGAGAAAACGACAATGTCGTCGAGGTAGCATAGACACACAGACCACTTGAGTCCACGCAGTGTGTTGTCCATGAGTCGCTCAAACGTGGCAGGGGCATTACAAAGCCCAAAAGGCATTACATTAAATTCATACAGGCCATCTGATGTAATGAACGCAGTTTTCTGGCGATCAGCTTCTGCCATAGGGACCTGCCAGTATCCAGATTGTAAGTCTAAGGAGGAGAAGAATTAGGCTCCTTGGAGGCTGTCAAGGGCGTCGTCAATGCGCGGTAATGGATAGACGTCTTTCCGCGTCACCTTGTTTAATCACCGGTAGTCGACACAAAATCGAATTGATCCATCCTTCTTTCGAACTAGAACGACAGGAGATGCCCAAGGACTGTGCGATGGTTGAATGACGCGACGACGTAGCATCTCTTCGACCTGGTCGTTGATGACGTGACGTTCTGCAGCAGAGACACGGTACGGTCTTTGACGCAATGGCTGGTGCGAACCGGTGTCAACGTAGTGGTGCACTGCCGAAGTACGACCCAATTGCGGCTGAGAAACGTCGAACGAATTCGCGAAGTGCTGGAGGAGATTAAGAAGCTCGGCGCGTTCTTGAGCAGTTAAGGTGTCGGCGATGGAACTCGAGAAGGTGTCACTCGACGAGCATTCCAGTGGGGAAAGGGCATGAAGTTCGGTAGAGGCGTTACTGCACGATTCGTCTGGCATGTTAAAGAGTAAAGAAGAATCAAGGTAATCCAATCGACCGAAAAATTCGCCGGCAAGTAGCGTAATCGGTGCAGAAAGGTGGTTGTGGATGAAAATATTGCTTCGGCCAGCATTGACGTCAAGTGTAGCGAAAGGCAAAGAAACGGCTCTGCGGCTCATGAAAATGTCGGAAGGTGTAAACATTACCGTAGCATCGTTATAGTCATCGCAGCATACCGGGACAACGGCAAGAGAGGCTGGCGGAATTTCAGTGTCCTCACGCACGACAAGTTTTGGCGACCGCTCAAGGGTTTCGTGCAAAGGTTCGTCACACAGGTGCGAAAATTGAACTTCAGCGCGTGCGCAGTCGATGATGGCATGATGATTTGACAGAAAGTCCCACCCGAGGATAACGTCATGCGAGCACACCGAAAGGACGATGAACTCGACAACGTACATAGAGCCTTGGATGAATATGCGGGCCGTACAGGTGCCGAGAGGTCGAACTGGTTGTGCGCTAGCTGTACGAAGCGATAGTCCAGAGAGCGGCGTGGTCACTTTGCGTAGGGAGCGGCAGAGCTGTGCGGCTATAACAGTAACGGCAGCACCTGTGTCGACGAGGGCAAAGGTAGAAACACCATCGATAGATATGGCGACGATGTTAGCTGGTTAAGTGCGAGGACTTGAGCATTTCGACGACGGCGCAGTTCTTGCCTCTGGAACTGCGGCGTTCAGTTTTCCCGGTTGGAGGAAGCGGGTCTAGGACGCATTGGGGACAGTGATCGCCTGCGAGGAGATGGGGAGCGGGGAGAGTGAGTCTGAGGTGAAGGCTGGGGTGACCGAGACTCAGGAAGGTTAGTGTATCCATACTGCGGTGATGGATAGGGAGCAGGTATGTGCATGGGCTGTGGGTCATACGGTAACGGCCGAGTAGCGTCGTGGAGTGGTTGGAAGCGAATGCGACAATATCGTGCCACGTGTCCTGGAGTACCGCAGGCGTAGCAGATCGGTCGATTGTCAGGAGTGCGCCAGGAATTGCTGACTCGTGGTGCGGCCCAAGGTGTCGAAAAAGGGGCGGAGTGGGGAGCAACTGAAGACATGGGTGGCAAATGCTGCTGGCAGGGTCTGCTGCGTACTACCTGGGCATACGTAAGAGGCGCTGCCACGGGCTGCATAGCCGGCGCATGGGCAACAGGCATGGCCACAGGCTGCTGGTGGGCAGCGGCGGGAACAGCCTGAGCTACCTCTTCGGCAATAACGTCGCGGAGTGGTGAGGGCAGACGAGAGGACGGCGGCTGCTGCGTGAAGGGAATCAACGACAGTTGCCGAGCTACTTCTTCACGCACGAAGTCTTTCATCTCTTGCAGGGTTGGTGAGTGGTCGGGAACGGAAGTGAGACTGGAGAGCGAGTCGGCGTGTGAGGAAAATGGCCGAGTCAGGGCGCGCTGCTTGCTCTACTCGTCGAAACTTTGACACAAAGTGACAAGTTCCGCAACGGTGGCAGGATTACGGGCCAGGAGCAGCTGATATGCACCGTCATTTATCCCTTTGAGGATGTGTTGAATCTTCTCCGACTCGGGCATGGTGGCGTTCACACGGTTGCAAAGAGCAATAATGTCTTCGATATAGCTGGTGTAAGATTCCGTTGGCTTTTGTGCGCGAGTCCGCAAGCGTTGTTCGGCTCTGGACTTGCGGACAGCGGGTCGGCCAAAAACGTCAGCAAACAACGTTTTAAAGATGGACCACGTCGTAATGTCGTTTTTGTGGTTGTTATACCACATTTCGGCCACGTCAGTGAGGTAAAAGATGACGTTAGTCAATTTGTCCGCGTCATCCCACTTGTTGTTTGCGCTCACCAGTTCGTAGTTAGCGAACCAGTCTTCCACGTCGGTCTCATCTGCTCCGCTAAAGACCTTGGGCTCTCGCAAACGAAGAACGCCGGGGTTGCTGAGGGATGTAGTGGAAGAGCCAGGTTGCGCGTTGTTGGTAGCCATGATGGGAGGTAGCGTTCGGTTGCGCAGCTCCAGGTTCAGGCGAAGGCGATTGGCAGCACCCAGGTTCAGGCGACGGGGAATGTCAGCACCCTCCACCAATTGAAAAAGGGTCTATTGGTGACTGTTGCGACGGTGGTCCTACGATAAAACACGATTGGGAATGAGCAATGGTCAAGCAGATGCCGGCGATGATCAGCACGAGCCGAGCGAGCGAAGCCCAGGACCCAGTACCCAAGCGGAGGCGATGTTGCTTGTCAACGATGCGTTTTCTTCTTCACAATATATATATATATATATATATATATATATATATATATATATATATATATATATATATATATATATATATATATATATATATATATATATATATATCTATATATATATATATATATATATATCTATATATATATATATATATATATATAATGCCGCGATATATTGGCCGCATTCAAATTGAGCACCCTTCGACGTGCCGCACACAGACCGAGGTAGCACGAGCACCCGGCTAGACCAAGCCCGCATGCGTCACGCGCTCAGGCTTCTGGTGAAAAAAAAGAAAGAAGTTCTCTGGGATTTCTGTGTGGTTCGGCGCACTCGCAGCTTTCTCACTGTTAACCTGTGGGCACAAGTTCGCCCTAATAAATAGGTTTGTTTTACAAGCCTAGCTGTATGCTTCAGTATCACGACATTTCTGGTGGAGGTGCTGGGTATGAATCAAAGTCCCACGTACGCAAGACAGCGTAGCCCCGACCATCAGCGAGTCGATCCTGTGGAGCTGACACCTGTGCACCAGAGGGCCAGCCGTCGTCTTCGAGGTGACTCGCCTGAGGTTAGCCCTCTTCACTTCACGCCAAGAGGAACTCGGACAATGGACGCCGCTACTATGACCACTCAGGTAACACCGGCGCACGTGGTTTCCAATCAGTCTCACCAGCCGCCGGTATCCCATGGTGACTCGTACGGAGACGTCGACGATTGGCTGAACCTCTTCGAGCAAGTGGCAAGTTTGAATGGTTGGGAGGAGAGAGACAATCTCCGCCGTGTATACTTCGCTTTGGAGGACTTTGCAAAGACTTTTTTTCAAAACCATAGGACCACTTTGCGTACCTGGGAGGAATTTCGTCAACAAGCGCTAGCTATTTATGCCAGCACCGATCGCAAAGAAAAGGCGCAGGCTGCTCTTCAAACTAGAAACCAGCTCACCAACGGAAGTGTCGCGATGTACATCGAAGACATGATCCGCCTGCTCAAGCGTGCCGATTCCAATATGGCTGAAGATAAGAAGCTGCGTCACCTCATGCTTGGGGTGAAGCAAGAGCTATTCGCTGTTCTTGTCTGCTACACACCACGCACAGTTGCGGAGTTTTGTTCTGAAGCGACAGCCATCGAGAATACTTCGAGGGCAAGATGAAACGAGCATTCGCCGAGTGAGACTCGACGTCGCATATATAGTTTACATCAAGCACAGTATTACGTAATCAAACTCTTCTACATGCGACATTTGAGAAATCTAAGACAGGTCCTCCACGTCTGTTCTCTATTAGATGCAGCACGACTTATTCAGATGGCAGCACTTCATTTACAACGTCACTGAAGTTTGGAGCGGCGCCAGCTTCTCGACCGGTGACAATATAGCGGTGGTGCGATGCGCGACACAGAAGCGCTGTTGCTGTTTTACAGCGAAAGCTGTTATGAGAGCAAAACTTGGGGTCACGCGCAGTGCGTTCACGAGCCCGGGTCCACTGGGTGTAGCCCACTATTCCACCATAAAATTACGCCAGTGCTTGTGACTTGTTGTACAACGTGCCTTAGGCAGGCTTGACATAGCACCAATGACACAGTGGTGCTCGAAGCCGGGTCCGCTGAGTGCCAGCCCAGTATTCTACCACTGAATTACGCCGGTGCTTGTGACTTGTTGTCCAACGTGCATTAGGCAGGCTTGACCTAGCACCAGTGACACAGTGGGGCGTGAACCCGGGTCCGCTGAGTGCCAGCCCAGTATTATACCACTGAATTACGCTGGTGCTTGTGACTTGTTGTGCAATGTGCCTAAGGCAGGCTTGACCTAGCACCAATGACACAGCCGGGTTCGCACCCGGGTACACTAGGTGCCAACCCAGTATTCTACCATTGAATTACACCGGTGCTTGTGACTTGTTTTCCAACGTGCCTTATGCAGGCGTGACCTAGCACCAGTGACCCTATGGGGCGTGAACCCGGGTCCGCTGAGTGCCAGCCCAGTATTCTACCACTGAATTACACCGGTTCTTGTGACTTGTTATCCAACGTGCCTTAGGCAGGTTTAACCTAGCACCAATGACACAGTGGGGTTCGCACCCGTGTACACTAGGTGCCAACCCAGTATTCTACTATTGAATTACACCAGTGCTTGTGGCTTGTTGTCGAACGTGCCTTATGGAGGCTTGACCTAGCACCAGTGACACAGTGGGGCGCAAACCCGGGTCCGCTGAGTGCCAGCCTAGTATTCTACCACTGTATTACGCCGGTGCTTGTAGATTGTTTTCCAACGTACCTTAGGCAGGCTTGACCTAACACCAGTGACACAGTGGGGCGCGAACCCGGGTCCGCTGAGTGCCAGCCCAGTTTTCTACCACTGAATTACGCTGGTGCTTGTGACTTGTTGTCCAACGTGCCTTAGGCAGGCTTGACCTAGCACCAATGACACAGTGGGGTTCGCACCCGGGTACACTAGGTGCCGACACAGTATTCTACCATTGAATTACACCGGTGTTTGTGACTTGTTGTCCAACGTGCCTTATGCAGGCTTGACTTAGCACCAGTGACACAGTGGTGTGCGATCCCGGGTCCGCTGATTGCCAGCCCAGTATTCTACCACTGAATTACGCCGGTGCTTGTGACCTGTTGTCCAACGTGCCTTAGGCAGGTTTGACCTAGCACAAATAACACAACCGGTTTCGCTTCCGGGTCAACTATGTGCCAGCGCAATATTCTACCATTGAATTACGCCGGTGCTTGTGACTTGTTGTCCAACATGCCTTAGGCAGGCTTGACCTAGCACCAATGACACAGTGGGGTTTGCACCCGGGAACACTAGGTGCCAACCCAGTATTTTACCATTGAATTACACCGATGCTTGTGACTTGTTGTCCAACGTGCCTTATGCAGGCTTGACCTAGCACCAATGACACAATGGGGTTCGCACCCGGGTCAACTATGTGCCAGCCCAGTATTCTACCACTGAATTGCGCCGGTGCTTGTGACTTGTTGTCCAACGTGCCTTATGCAGGCTTGACCTAGCACCAGTGACACAGTGGTGTGCGAACCCGGGTCCGCTGATTGCCAGCCCAGTATTCAACCATTGAATTACGCTGGTGCTTGTGACTTGTTGTCCAATGTGCCTTAGGCAGGCTTGACCTAGCACCAATGACACAGTGGGGTTCGCACCCGTGTACACTAGGTGCCAACCCAGTATTCTACTATTGAATTACACCGGTGTTTGTGACTTGTTGTCCAACGTGCCTTATGCAGGCTTGACTTAGCACCAGTGACACAGTGGTGTGCGAACCCGGGTGCGCTGATTGCCAGCCCAGTATTCTACCACTGAATTACACCGGTGCTTGTGACTTGTTGTCCAACGTGCCTTAGGCAGGCTTGACCTAGCACCAATGACACAGTGGGGTTCGCACCCGTGTACACTAGGTGCCAACCCAGTATTCTACTATTGAATTACACCGGTGTTTGTGACTTGTTGTCCAACGTGCCTTATGCAGGCTTGACTTAGCACCAGTGACACAGTGGTGTGCGAACCCGGGTGCGCTGATTGCCAGCCCAGTATTCTACCACTGAATTACGCCGGTGCTTGTGACTTGTTGTCCAACGTGCCTTAGGCAGGCTTGACCTAGCACCAATGACACAGTGGGGTTCGCACCCGGGTACACTAGGTGCCAACCCAGTATTCTACTATTGAATTACACTGGTGTTCGTGACTTGTTGTCCAACGTGCCTTATGCAAGCTTGACTTAGCACCAGTGACACAGTGGTGTGCGAACCCGGGTCCGCTGATTGCCAGCCCAGTATTCTACCACTGAATTATGCCGGTGCTTGTGACTTGTCCAACGTGCCTTATGCAGGCTTGACTTAGCACCAGTGACACAGTGGTGTGCGAACCCGGGTCCGATGATTGCCAGCCCAGTATTCAACCACTGAATTACGCTGGTGCTTGTGACTTGTTGTCCAACGTGCCTTAGGCAGGCTTGACCTAGCACCAATGACACAGCCGTGTTCGCACCCGGGTCAACTATGTGGCAACCCAGTATTCTACTATTGAATTACACTGGTGTTCGTGTCTTGTTGTCCAACGTGCCTTATGCAAGCTTGACTTAGCACCAGTGACACAGTGGTGTGCGAACCCGGGTCCGCTGATTGCCAGCCCAGTATTCTACCATTGAATTACGCCGGTGCTTGTGACTTGTCCAACGTGCCTTATGCAGGCTTGACCTAGCACCAATGACACAGTGGGGTTCGCACCCGGGTACACTAGGTGCCAACCCGGTATTCAACCACTGAATTACGCTGTTGCTTGTGACTTATCCAACGTGCCTTATGCTGGCTTGACTTAGCACCAGTGACACAGTGGTGTGCGAACCTGGGTCCGCTGATCGCCAGCCCAGTATTCAACCACTGAATTTCGCTGGTGCTTGTGACTTGTTGTCCAACGTGCCTTAGGCAGGCATGACCTAGCACCAATGACACAGCCGTGTTCGCACCCGGGTCAACTATGTGTCAACCCAGTATTCTACTATTGAATTACACTGGTGTTCGTGACTTGTTGTCCAACGTGCCTTATGCAAGCTTGACTTAGCACCAGTGACACAGTGGTGTGCGAACCCGGGTCCGCTGATTGCCAGCCCAGTATTCTACCATTGAATTACGCCGGTGCTTGTGACTTGTCCAACGTGCCTTATGCAGGCTTGACTTAGCATCAGTGACACAGTGGTGTGCGAACCCGGGTCCGCTGAATGCCAGCCCAGTATTCAACCACTGAATTACGCTGGTGCTTGTGACTTATCCAACGTGCCTTATGCTGGCTTGACTTAGCACCAGTGACACAGTGGTGTGCGAACCTGGGTCCGCTGATTGCCAGCCCAGTATTCAACCACTGAATTACGCTGGTGCTTGTGACTTGTTGTCCAACGTGCCTTAGGCAGGCATGACCTAGCACCAATGACACAGCCGTGTTCGCACCCGGGTCAACTATGTGCAACCCAGTATTCTACTATTGAATTACACTGGTGTTCGTGACTTGTTGTCCAACGTGCCTTATGCAAGCTTGACTTAGCACCAGTGACACAGTGGTGTGCGAACCCGGGTCCGCTGATTGCCAGCCCAGTATTCTACCACTGAATTACGCCGGTGCTTGTGACTTATCCAACGTGCCTTATGCTGGCTTGACTTAGCACCAGTGACACAGTGGTGTGCGAACCTGGGTCCGCTGATTGCCAGCCCAGTATTCAACCACTGAATTACGCTGGTGCTTGTGACTTGTTGTCCAACGTGCCTTAGGCAGGCATGACCTAGCACCAATGACACAGCCGTGTTCGCACCCGGGTCAACTATGTGTCAACCCAGTATTCTACTATTGAATTACACTGGTGTTGGTGACTTGTTGTCCAACGTGCATTATGCAAGCTTGACTTAGCACCAGTGACACAGTGGTGTGCGAACCCGGTTCCGCTGATTGCCAGCCCAGTATTCTACCACTGAATTACGCCGGTGCTTGTGACTTGTCCAACGTGCCTTATGCAGGCTTGACTTAGCACCAGTGACACAGTGGTGTGCGAACCCGGGTCCGCTGATTGCCAGCCCAGTATTCTACCACTGAATTACGCCGGTGCTTGTAACTTGTCCAACGTGCCTTATGCAGGCTTGACCTAGCACCAGTGACACAGTGGGGCGTGAGCCCGGGTCCGCTGAGTGTCAGCCCAGTATTCTACCACTGAATTACGCCGGTGCTTGTGACTTGTTGTCCAACGTGCCTTAGGCAGGCTTGAGTTAGCACCAATGACACAGTGGGGCTCGAACCTGCGTCCACTGAGTGCCAGTACATGGTATTCTACCACTGAGTTACACCGGTGCTTGTGACTTGTCAAACTTGCCTTAGGCAGGCCTGATGTCGGGAAAGCAATCGCGTTCATACGACTTATAAAGGGTTCAACCGCAGCGAAAGAACAACCAGTCGTCACAATGCTAATAGCGTAACGAGTGGGCCGTCCGATTCTCCAACCCATCACAAAACCTTGTTCTTGTTCCCCTAAAAACTGTGGGGCATACCCACTTCAGTCATAATTCCTCATCGTCGTCAGCCACTACATGAACAATTGTCACAAAATTCCTTGCAAGTGTTAAGGGAACGCCGCGCTTCTCGGAAGAATGACGAAAAATAGCATAGCGAATGTCTTGCTAATACCCAAATAAATTTATGAATAATTACCTAGTGGGTATCAAGCAAGTGTGCTTGGAGTAGTTACCCAATGAGTGTTTAGACAAGGCTCTGAAAGGCCGCTGTTCTAGCTTTCGCTGTGCATGTGCTGCGCCTTCAGCGCAGGCCTGGCGTTTTTCGAAGACCACCCGACTTAGCCATACTTCGGAATGACTATTCTGTGGGCGTACGTGTGTTTGTGACTACGTATTATTTTGGGCATATATGAGGTCATTGTGTATATCATGGTCATCACCCCACATCCGTGGCGAGCCAGGCGCTAAACCGGGAAAACATTTCTGGGAATGTCATTAAAATATGCGCTCTCTTCCTCTCGTTTTGAATGCAAGGCGTTGCATTAATGGAGACGGCAGCAGAGACCGCCACTGCTGTGTACCAGTGGACTTTATCGGCTAAGCCTGTCGTGCACTTTTCCAGTTATATAAAGTGCATAGATGTCTTAGGTGTAGAAGGCATAGATGTCTAAAGATTTGCGCTATAGCGCGTCCAGCAGAAAAAGGAGAAAGATAAAACGAACAGAGAAAGCCGAGAAGAAGAAGCAGAGCAGGATTTTATGTGCGCTGCGGACGACATACGCAAGAAAAGCGTGGGCGAACGAGATTCATAAAAATGAATACAACGGCGTACTCTCGTGTAATTCGAAGCGTTCCCTGACTGAACTTCTCTAGTCACGTAGCCCCGATGGTCAAGTTTTCTGCCCGTACACCCACGCGTGTCCCTCTCTTAACGTTGTATTTCATAACCGAGCAAATAGCAAGAGAAAAACGCAAAGAGGAAGTGATAGAATTAAATACGAATGCAGGTTCATCAGAGTAATGGTGCAGAACACATTGCATTAGCATACTTCATCACTTTTTTTTACTGCTGAGATTCGAAATACCTTTCGAAAGCATGTCTCGCGGCAAACGGATATGTTAAGAGTGGAAATGGAGCACTTTCTTTAAATCCTCTCATAGAGTCTCCGGCGCGACCACAATTCGTCAATTTTTCGTCACCTTAGAGAAAAAAAAAGAATATAGGAACCTATATCGTGTTTCACATTCTTAGATAAAGTTTTCACCTTTTTAGTACGTGTTACACCGCTCTCTGTATATGAGAATATACCTCTGTCTGTATATTTTTGCTTTTCTATGAAAGCAAGATTTCCACTTAACAGCGTAGAAATTTGTACGTCACAATCCGCCATCGTGTTTGCCTCTGTATAACTTTTAGGACGTACACTTAATTAATATCGCGTAGTTAATTCTAAACCTACGTTCACTTTCGTGCTACAGTCTATGACCCAGAACGGTTTCCATGTGTCAGGTTGCCTTTGACGTGCTCTTATTTATTTATTTATTTATTTATTTTTATTTGTTTGTTTATTTATTTTTAAACACTGCAGCCTAATGCAGGGTTATCGCAGTGGAAAGATACATAAATACAAAATGAAAGAATCCGAACATATATATTATACAATCGCTTCTATGAAACCAGATTCACCTTCACTTCACGCTAGGCAGATCATTTCGGTATTCGATAAGTCACAGGAAAAATGATTTAATTGATCATGCTGGGGCACAAAACATGGCTTCAAATAAAATTGTGACCATATCTAGTTGGCAGAGCATGCGTGATGTAGTGACGATCGGGTGAACAAGTTGATGTAAACATTTCAAAGAGCCGATATCACCTCTGTTGCATAATAGAAGTGACTTCAAAAGATGTCGTTACAGATGAGGCATCAAAAGTTTAGTCGGTGTCAAAAGTTTAGAGACTATAGTACTAGGTATGTGGAAACTGAATTTCTCCGCAATTTGTGTAGGTATATTCGGTCGAACTGCACAGTACTACAAGTGCCTCCACTTCTTCATCAATGCACTGCCTTTACTTCAGCAGTACAAATAATACAAGGTTTGCGCACAGATCTAGCTTCATTTTGACTCTTATACATATACTAACTATGGCGAATGACTTCGACATTGAGGACCATAAAATTGTGGAATGATTCACATTTAACTATGAAAGCTTCGTCCCCTTTTCAAAACATGTCATTAAGCTTTTTTTACTTGGAAATCTAAATTTACCTATGTCAGCTTATCACCACTTTTATAGCTTTTTGTTTCTGATCGTGACAATACAGAATTTGCGTTATAAGTATATTTTTGTTTGTTTGTGGTTATTGCACTTTGCCACTGTGTGTCAATACCCGTACTTTGACAAAAATTTCCTTTGTGCGTTTCTTGTTTTTTGTTCACTTGCTCGGTGTTTTCTTTTTTATACTTCTTGTAAACTATTATTCGCTGCAGTATTCAACTATGGGACCCTCGTCTGTATATTTTTCTGTCTGCTGGGCCATTTTTATGGATATTGAAGTGTGACTATGGCTTCGATTTTTTAGTCACACATTTTATAACTGGCAGGAAATAGAAATTCGTTGGCGCTCACGGAAGCAGTGGAATTCAGCCTTTTATTTTTTGTCTCGTCATTAAACTTCTCACGCTGACAGTACATGGCACTATTTTAGCATTGCGTGCCTATCACAAAATGAATAGGCGCGAAATCAGAGGTCTAAATTCTTCCTTTCGTGTTTTTTTTCTTTTAGGATTCATACATGTATCATTTCACGGCTAATAAGATTGCTCTCAACAAAAGGCTGAATACGCTGATACGCCCTCAATTACATTTACCATATAGAGGTCGCTGCCACAATCCTCGATCACCTTGACATGAGAGCATATTGCATTAAACACTAAACATGATGCGAAAAAGGAGAATGAAGACACTGTGGCGTCGAAGGAAATTGTTCCGACGAAACTCAAAGGCTAGCCAAGACGCATGATTCTCTCCACTGCAAGATAAGAGCGCGCGATCGAGCGTACACCCCCTTATTCCCTACGCGGGCCAAAGTACGCGTGAGAGATGAGAGCCGCCGCGTGCTCACTGCGCCATCTTGCTGATAATGCTATAAACACGATAGTACCTCCCCCCCCCCCCCCCGAGATGCCTGCCAACAGCGGTAAGTGGTAGATATGAATAGCTTGCCGTTTGAACGGTGAAGGAGGTACCCTTCGGTGGCCCAGTGGTTAACGCCTCGAATTCACGACGTGGAGGTTCCACGTTCCATTCCGCGCGCCGGAGTCTTTATTTCTGGGGGTTTTTTTTCTTTCTTGCGTTTTCATATATATATAAATAGGTATACATATACGGTGCATGACATCGACGCCGACGTCCACGTCGACGCGGCAGCATACGCCGACACCGCTGGCGAAATCCTGCCGAGAGTGTCTATATAATTGCTATCGCAGCATGCCGTATCTGCATGCTTCACTGCAAATGTCATCGAAAGACAATAGTCTTGCGTCTGGAGAGAGTGAACAAAACGTTTATTTGATGTTCTGCGCGAGAAAATTGGTGAATTGTATTCTGGAAGAGCTGCGGTAGAGTGCCTCGATCCGTGCAGTGAAGCCGAACGAGCGCATCGAGGCACGTGGGACAGGAGCGCTATCTGGCAGTGATCTTCGAAAACGAAGGAAGGCGTGCGCACCTGTATATATATGAGGCGATAAGGCATAGAGCGGAAAGTGACGGGCAAGTGCCGCCACCTTGTCGTCTTAGCAAAGCGTTGGAAACACTTGCCTTTTTGTGCATAGTGTTGCATTGTCAGCGCAGCGTGATAAGCGCTATGGTCCTTAGAATACCTTACGAATGCCCTCTATAGTATATAGACACACACATAATATTCACGTGTTGTTATTGTGTCTCAGATATGCGTCATATTTGCTTTTAATTGACAATCGCACAAGTATTAACACTGAAACTTCAGGAATAATGGTGGCCGCTGCGGATGGGGTTGGATTTTGGCCGTTTGGAATATCGTTTCGATAGACAAACAGACAAATGTACAGACAGATAAAAATACAGACTAAAGTTTTTGTTTCGAAGTACCCCAAGAAAGACTACCGTCTTTAAAAATTGATTGTCTCAAGCTGTCACTAAGAAATGCGTAATGTGACTCGCAAAGAATATGACGAAAATCTGCCGCAGCAGTTGAGTGATGGAATATACATTTCATCGTGACGAGAGACGGCTTTTTGGCACAAACTTCACTCTAAACTAAACTTATCTGGAACTAGGGGGGAGCATAATGCGCACCTGGTATGACAGGCCTGATTTTTCTGGCTGAAACGACGAGAAGCCAAGAAGCGGTGCCCTTGGCGATGCATTAAAACTGGTGCAAATTTACTAAGTAGGAAATTGAACGGCAAGGCGAAAACCTAAAGAGAGCAACCAACAATACGAGTGATGATGAAACATTGCTCTTCTTGAGGCGAGCTTAGAGGTATGCCTCACCAAACGGGAAAATTTATCACCCTCATGCGTCGGCGTCAATACGAGTGATGTAAAATCTCACCACTTGATGGCGTCAGCAAACGTCATCATAGACAAAATTTTTGACATTAGTGTGATATCACAGTTACGTCACGTGATGACATCCTAACGTACATATTATCTTGGTCAGCGGCTCCTCTATTTTATCAATACCAGGCAGATGCGCCCAGTCGAGTTGTTCACCGCCTTCTCCACTAGCCCTCTCCTGCTCTTGCCCATGGCATAGCCTTCACGTGCGCTTTACGGCCATGAGAGAGAGAACCCCCCCCCCCCCCCATGTAGTGTCTCATGACGGAAATCATACCAAGTCATTTTTTACTCAGTTTTGGGCAGATCTGTGGGTCGGTGTATTACATTCCTCGTGTTCACAATGTTGGTGGTCACGCTGGCTCTGTAAAATACACGGTGTTTTGTGATTGCGTGTCGCTGTTCGTGGCGCTATGCGGGAAAACAATGGGGAAGCGTCACTGCAACGCAACTGTATATATACGCTGCCTTTACGGGCACTGTAATGCGGGGGCGACATTGCTTTTAGTCTCAAAAAAGGAGCACGAAGGAACAAATCTGACAGGCGTATGGTATTGGAGTGGGAAGTACGTCTATCGCATCTCCGGGGCAAAGCGCATGGATGCAAGTGTGATGCAAGCAGCGCTACCTATCCATCATGCAGTGTCGCATCACGACCACTACTTGAACTGAGGCGAACCGGTGGCTCCCGCCGAGAAAAGCGCGTTCGCATTGCCATTGACAGAACTAATGAAGGTGCTGACTTGGTCGCGCGGCCTCCGATCGCGGAGGCCGTGCAAAATCAGGTGAGGTGCTTCCGATTCTGGAGGTAATGAAAAACCACATTAGGAGCAGAAAGCTATCGGCGGAAAGCGGAATACATCGACGAAGAAAAAAAAAAAGACGGTTTTCGACTTCCAGCCGTTTTAGCTGTGAGCATAAAGGAGTATGTGAGTTTTCTTTTCTATTTTTTGAAAAGTGAATGTGAGAACTACCACAGCTGATGATACTTTTTTTTTGTCTTCCACGACAAGATAAAAAAAATATGCGATGAGTGGAACTATGGAGAAATCTTAATAAATATCTGAGAAGGGACATCGCTTCATGTAGGCGCTTGTTAGTACATCTCTAAAACAAACGAATAAAGCCATATCACCCGATTTAGAAAGACCAGTCTTGTCATCAGCTTCGTTATAAATACGCATGGTCTTGTTCCGCAAGGTGCTATCACTTTTCACTCCAAACCGAGTGCTCTACACCCCGTATTTTTAGCCCCGGCCTACATCGACAGCTCTTCGCCGGGCTAGTAGAGCCGTGGCTGTTTGGCGGTGGAGCGTGGTTGACCGTTTCAAGCCGTCGTTTTTTTGCGCAAGCGCACCACCCGTTACATGGGCAAGGAATGACGAAATGTTAAAAACGGACCCGCCCGGACCGCGAGCCTTGTTTCGAAGCATGCCACGCCGACGCCGTGAACGAGAGAACAAGCGGCACTTCAACGGGAACCCTCGTCCTTTGAAGAAACGTCGCGATCGTCTTTCGGTTAGGTTGGAAAGAGCGTCTCGCGATGGTTTTTTTTTTTCTGACATTTCTTATTCTTTGCTTCTCGTGCTTTTTCCTTTCTGTTCTCCGCTCGATTCGATGTCTCGATGGCGTGGAAAGCAGTGCTCAGGGCTTGCGAGGATCGTGGGGTTACTTACCGAAGACGCTATTACTGGAGGGGGAGGTAGCAGGGAACGGGCTGAAGAAGGCTCTTCAACCCGCTGCGGTAGTGCCGTGTGTCTCGGCGACCTGCGTACTCCTTCGATCCGGAAAAACGGTACCAGCAATTAGGACGCGGACCGAGACGACATGTCGGTGGCGTGGTGCACGTGCGTGCTGCTACTTCTCTGGAAGACGCGGACATGTCGGAAACGGGAGAGAGCGAAAGAATGGAGGGAGGGAGAAAGGCAGTGAGAAGGAGAGGAGGATCCTATATGGCCTGGTGACGGGCGCCCACTGACCGGGCCACCACAACGTTTGCGTGATGACGGCTGCTAATCGACAAAGTCAAAGTTAAACTGGTCATCCCGACAGCCTGTAATGCATTGCAACAGCACCAAAAGAAAAACAACGACCAACAACCTAGGCATGTTATACCCTACGTACATTAGGTGTCTCACAATTCAAAGCAAACAGCGAGAAGATATGATATTAACTTCTTGTTTTCCGTCCCTTGCAAGCTTTCAAAAATGTGTGTACTAAACAGCTACAGAAATAGTCA
Organism: Rhipicephalus annulatus; assembly: GCA_013436015.1. Taxonomy (NCBI): domain Eukaryota; kingdom Metazoa; phylum Arthropoda; class Arachnida; order Ixodida; family Ixodidae; genus Rhipicephalus; species Rhipicephalus annulatus. Next base: position 1,240,408 of record WOVY01010435.1, read on the forward strand.
ATCAAGCACCATTCCTCACGACAATAGGTTTATTCAATGTCAATCTAATGTTGCGTATTAGATACCGTTTACACGTGGAAAAGTAAACATAGGACAAACTGGGCAATGCTTAAATGATCGAGCAAGACAGCATGCTTGAAATGTTAAAAATGGCTATGGTAGTCTCATGGCCATACACTGTAAACAATGTCAGTGCAGTTCTATATTTCATAAAACATGGTGTTTGAAAAAAGGAAGAACGAAAATTGTAAACGAGATATTAGAAGCATTTTTTTTTTCAGGAAGGCCAAATATCGATGCATGAGTACACCTTCACTTATCAGTCGAGATGTGTGAAGATAGACTTTAAGAGTGATTGCCTGCCGACACATGTTAAGGTGGGTCATTTCCGACATGCTGTGCGGCCATTTGTCCCTAAGCCGCTTCAGTGCCGAAAATGTCAGAAATTTGGTCATGTGAGCGCCGTCTGTGGAAATCCTACAACATGTCCTCGTTGTGGTGCACCACACTCTGCCGACAACTGTAAGGCTAATTCCTATAAATGCCCGAATTGCCAAGGGCCCCACGACACCACATCAAAAGAGTGTCCGAAAATAAGGCAGGAGATTTCGGTTTTGAAGAAAATGGTGAGGGACCGTTCGACTCACCGAGAAGCGGCTGCTGTCGTCAGGCGACATCGTTCTCGTCGCCGACGCTCATCTAGAAAGCCTGCCCACAGCATCAAGTCTTCTGTAAAGCCTCCTTTCGTTGAATTGGCTTCACCACCACCGCCGGACAGAAGGAACACGTGCACTGAGAATGCTGCCCCTGAAAATGAGGCTCTGGAAGAAGCATGGCCATCACTTCCAAGAATAACCCCTGCAGAAAAACTGGAACGTGCACCGGTAGCACCACATTCTGCATCTCGCCAAGATGAGGCGACAGAGTGTGACCGAGAAATTTTGACAATGATTAAGTCTTTTATCAATGCCATTCGCACGCTTATAGGCAACACGAACACGCCTACAGCACAATGCGCAGTGCAAGTATTGGATGCCCTGAGTCCAGTGCTTGCCAACTTCGCATAGACGAAATGGCTCTTTCACTGCCTTCATTCCGAGACGAAGTACGTAGTGTGACAGTTTTACAGTGGAATGCCAGAGGACTTAAATCACGGGTCTCATGCTTTTGACATTACGTTTTCCGCAACAGATTTCCTATTTTAGTAATATGTGAACTAAATTTGTCAAAAGTGATAAAGCTTTCTGGCTACGAAGCCTTCACTTCATCGACTTGTGGTGAGCCCAGCAAAGTAATTATATATATCCGCACAGATTTAACCTACATTCCACATTTGGTGCAACCCCATAACGGAAATCAATACGTATGCCTCCGCGTTGCAAAGAAGAAGGTAGCCTTCACACTTATAGGCGCATACATATCACCATCTGGTCAGTTCGATGGTGAAAGACTACATGACATCTTGACCGCTACACCTGGACCTTGGATTGTTATTGGTGATTTCAATGCTCATCACTTGCTTTGGGGAAGCACTAAGATTGATTCCAGAGGCCGGAAACTTGCTGAATTCGCCTCACGCCACGAACTTAACGTTATGAATGACGGCAGTCCAACGTATTTGCGTGGTTCGAGATATAGCAGTTGCTTGGATCTTGCATTGGTGTCACGGCAATTCACCCAACAAGTGCGATGGTTCACTGATATTGAGACTCACGGCAGTGATCATATTCCAACGTATCTGAAGGTCACAGGTTTTGCAACTTCCTCCTCATCAACTAACAGAAGAGTTAATTGGACAATGTACAAGGCAAAGGTGGAAGAGGCATGCGATGATATCGCGTGCGGCCTCGAGGAGGTAATGAAAAATGTGATGGAAGATGTTACGTGCGCCTTTAAATACACATCAAAGCGTACAGAATTTGATATAGAACTTGAACGACTACGAACGATTCGTAGGCGGGCGGAGAGGAGGTACAGGAGCACTAATTCGATTCATGACCTCAGAGACGCTCGACGTCTACAAAAGAAAATCCAACGTCGAGTGGACAAGCTGCAGGACCAACGGTGGAAGAAATTTTGTGAATCACTCGATCCTCGCAAGCCTATGTCCCATATATGGAGGACGGTGCGTGGCCTTGGCTCGACTCCACCACAACGTCCATTCAGCACACTGGCTCTCCATCAAGGCCGCCTGCAGGTTGACGTTGCTGAAGATTTCTGCGTAAGGATTGCGGACAATGTGGTTACCATGAGTGACGAAGTTCTCGGGGATGTTCCTGTAGCACGAGTTTCTGAACTGAATATGCTTTTCTCACTCGAGGAACTGGATGCAGCTCTAGCCACCTGCAGACGTTCATCATCACCTGGGCCGGACGGTATTACATACGCTGCTTTATGCCATCTTGGAAGACGTGGCCGAGACCAGCTACTAAAATGCTACAACCAGTCATGGAACGATGGCGTCGTTCCAGAAAGGTGGAAATCCAGCCGCTTGATACCAATCCACAAACCTGGAAAGTCGCCGCTTGATCTGGCATCATATCGACCCATTGCGCTATCCAGCTGCGTAGGGAAAATAATGGAAAGAATGGTTCTGACACGCCTCGAGTGGTACATTGAACGCTATAAAATATACCCAGAGGCCATGGCTGGTTTTCGAAGAGGCCGCTCTTCTATTGATAATGTCATCGACCTCGTTACCTCTGTGCAACAACAGAAACACCTCAAGTGCATCTCGGTTGCAATGTTCCTCGATATGAAAGGTGCATACGACAACGTAACGCACGATGCCATCCTAGATGCCTTGGCGAACATTGGAATCGGTGGAGAAATGTTTCGATGGATTCGGAGCTACCTGCAGAGGAGATCCTTCTTCGTGCTCACAGCGGAAGGCCGCACCGTTGATCATTACACCACTCGTGGCGTTCCACAAGGCGGGGTTCTCAGCCCTACGCTGTTTAACCTCACGATCATTGGCCTTGTACAAAGCCTACCTTGATCAGTCAATATATCTACATACGCTGATGATATATGTATCTGGGCTTCAGCAGTGACACGACTCCAGGTACGCGCACGGCTCCAAAAAGCAGCGAGAATAACGTCGACGTACCTCCATGCTCGAGGCCTCACGATTTCCACCGAGAAGTGCGCCTTAGTCCCTTTTACCCGCAAGCCCGTGATCTGTTATCCTGTTTCTATCGACAACGTGAACCTTTCGTATATGAGACGTCATCGATTCCTGGGTGTCATTATCGACAGAGATCTCTCGTGGAGTGCTCACATCTCGCACTTGAAGAAGAGGCTCTGCTCTATCACACACGTGATGAGATTTCTCGCTGGTAAAACGTGGGGCACATCAGTGTCATCTATGCTTCAGCTGTACAGAGCGCTGTTCTTGGGATATTTGCGGTATAGCACGCCCGTGCTTTCCAACGCCGGAAAAACTAACATCAGTGTCCTGCAAAGCATTCAAGGCCAAGTCCTCCGCACATGCTTGGGGCTACCTCGGTGCGCTAATACGTTAGCAACAATTGGTATTGCTAAAGACCATCCGAACACGACATATATAACTGTTGACACACTCCGGACACATATCCGTCACATATCCAGAGTGCCTAACCACCACCTTGCTAGCCTGCCTCTAGAAAGACCAAAGGCAGCGTTTTCCAAAGTTGTTGCGGCTAACCAGAATTCCATCTCGTGGAGATTCTCGCCCACAACCATACCACTATCTCCAGAGTGGTGCATGAAAAGACCGACTGTGCACCTTGAAGTGCCGGGGATATCTAAAAAGGCAAGCCTGTCACCTGCAGCCCTCAAGCAGATCTCACTGGACCTTTTGCATTTGTCATACGCTAACCGAATTCATGTTTACACGGACGGTTCGGTCTCGGGAAGTTCGACAGGTGCCTTTGTCATACCATCTCGATCAATCACCGTCAAATTCAAGACATCACACGTCACGACATCTACGGGATCCGAGCTCGCCGCTCTTCGAGCTGCCGTGGAGTTTGTTACGCAAGAATCCCCTAGTAGATGGGCCATTTTCTCTGACTCCAAGGCAGCCCTTCAATGCGTGCGAAGTCTACGACATGGAAACTACCACCAGATGGTGCATCGTATTAATGAAATTTGTCATCGCGCTGCTGATCGAGGACACGACATTGTTTTAAAATGGTTGCCGGGCCCCTGTGACATCAGTGGTAACCACCTCGCCGACGACGCTGCCCGATGTGCCCACGATGGAGCGCCCACAGTGTTAATACCCTTGTCAAGAGTAGACGCAGCTAGAGAACTTCGTCACATCGCGCATAATGCCACGCTTGCGCACTGGAATTCTCCACCTAACTCCAATCAACGCCCCAAGAATCTGAAGTCATTACTTCAGAAACAACTGCCATCCAAGATTTCTCGACGTGACGCTACAATGCTGTGCCGGCTGTGGACTGGGGTAGCGTTTACTAAGTCATTCAGCCATCGCATTGGCTAGGCGGATTCATCCATGTGTGAAAGCTGCAACTGTATAGAGACTATTGAACATCTCTTGTGCCACTGTGCCCAATTTGATGAAGATTGCCGGACTCTCCATTGTGCCTTGAATAGACTCGATGACCGGCCATTTAATGAAGCAAAGATCTTAGGAGCCTGGTCGCGCAGCACATCAGCACAGAAAGCCACACGAGCCCTCCTGAGATACTTGTCAACAACTTCATTGAGGGATCGCCTGTGAAACTCGGCATTGTGTGTGTGATGTGACATGTGTCTATCCTTCTAGTTCTCTTTTACTCCCCTCTCCCCCTCCCCATGTGTAGGGTAGCAAACTGGACGCATAGTCTGGTTAACCTCCCTACCTTTCCTACAATCCTTCTCTCTCTCTCTCCGAGAGAGAGCATTCTTTTCTCAAATAAGATTATTTTGTCACGATCACACATGTGTTGTCGCGCATGAGCACTGTTATTGTACTCGTTCTAAAAGCGCTCATAGCACCTTCAATGAAGTTCAGTTGACAATCAGGGCTCTTTCCTGTTTTTTGTCACTTCCTGAAGTTGTCGCGCTGTTACTAGAACACAACCACGATGAATCAACTCGCCCAAATTAAGCTCTTGTTACCGCTTACGGTTTATCAATTAATGGGTAATCGGTGTCATCAAGCCTGAGTCACAGGTTCTTGGGAGCCATAATCTACCGAGACAAGTCTTGGACCCCACACGTAAAGTACGTTACAAAGCGACTGACTGTCACTTGTTCAGGTTCCTTGCCGGAAAAACTTGGCGAGTTTCCGTCGAGTCTATGTTACAGCTGTACAATGTATTATTTATTGATTTTTTATTTTGTCAATGGTGCCAACTTTTATGCGAAGTCCTGCTCAGCCGTGCTTTTTTTTTTCTGAAATAAATGTGAATGCTTCAATAAAAGCTCGTGTTCCTTTCCTTAAAAAAAAATGGCAGCATATCCACGGAGTGAATGATGAAGAGTGGGGCGAAGAATTCGTCCGTCCATTCGTTCTTGCTTCCGTCCGTCCATGCGTCCGTCAGTGTGACCATCCATGCGTCCATCAGCCCGTCCGTGCGTGCGTCTGTTCCTGCGTCCGTCCCTGCGTTCGTCCATGCAGCCGCCCCTGCGTCCGTTCATGCGTCCATCCATGCATCTGTCTATGTGTCCTCTCGTCCATCTATTCAACACTCCAAGTACCACCATCTCGCATCTTTTCATCATATATTCCCCATATAGAAGCACTGCCATCCAGCGGACATTCCAAGGACTAAACGAGAGGTGGCACACGCACACTTTCTTACGGCTTGCGCTTCGGGTCCACTTCCCACCTTTAACCACCTCGAGTTCATGGTATATACTAGTTCACTGTATTCATGGCACTGCGGCCGAACGCTCGCTAAACCTTTCGAAAACCAAGGAGGTTACGCCCAGCGAGTATGACGTAGCAAACTTTTTCAGTCAGATAGTGCTCAATGTACATGCCAATGGCTGCTAATGGGAAATGAGAGGCGGAGAATTCGGCTTTTACTTTCTTACGGCTTGCGCTTCGTATCTACTTCCCATTTTTAACCACATCGAGTTCATTCATGGTATATACAAGTTCATTGTATTCATGGCACTGCGGCTCAACGCTCGCTAAACCTTTCTAAAGCTAAGGAGGTTACACCCAGCGAGTATAACGTAGCAACCCTTTCTTGTCAGATAGTGCTCAATGTACATGCCAATGGCTGCTAATGGCGATCGCAGCCTGCGCGTTAACTAAAAGCCGAATGCTCCTGTCTCTCATTCCCCATTAGCAGCCATTGACATGTACATTGAGCACTATTTTTATTGTTCAACAATGCACAGAAGAAGTCTCTCACCGGCACCACCTTGGAGGTCAAAATGTTATACTTGTTACATACTACGGGGGACGAACGGGTGCCGCTATAAGGAGTTTTGCCCCTAAAATGACAGATACCACGTACAGTGGGAATCGATAATATGTGAAGCATGAATGAGAAATGTTGATATGTCACCTTAAAATCAGCACAATGTTATGAGGTGAAGGTAAGTGATGCCGTACATGACTTCCGTGTCATGATTATCATGTGTGAATGTGTCGTTTACCTTCGTCATCTGTTCACGTCACGTGATACCAAATTTATATATGTGGAGCTAGCACAACGGCCGCAATCACGCTATGAGCGTGGTATGTTGTCATGTTCTTACATGACACGCGTGTCAGGATTATCATGTTTGCACCAGTCCTATATTTCTTCATCCATTGACGTCAAGTAGCACCAAATTTGGTATATGTGGAGCTAGCAAAACGGCCGCGAGGGCATCATTAAGGGCCCAATATACTCCAATGTAGCGTTGACGCGCGCGCACGCTGGGCATAGTGACGCTATGTTAGCAAAACGAGAGCACTCTATAGTCTGACGCCAGGCGCGACTAGCGTCCGTCGGCGCGGCCCGATGGTAACCGGCACGAAATGCGACATGCTGCCTTTCGTGCCGATGCCATAGAGTAACATTACTCTATGCTGATGCGTTACTCAGACAACACTGCGTCTCCCTCTTTTTGTGACGGTGGGACGCTGGACGAGCTAAAATGCACATGCGTGAAAGCAACGCACCGCGGCACGCGTCAGCGAGCAAATGGCAGGATCGGCGCCGGCCGTGGCAACGCCGGCGTGACGCGACAACATGAACGCCGGCAAGCACGCGCACTGCGTCATGTCGAAATGTATTGGCGTCTTGACTGTGGCATGTAGTCATGTTCTCACATGACACGAATCTCATGATTAATATGTTTGCACCAACCACATACCTTCGCCATCCATTGGCGTCATATAATACCAAATTTGGGATACGTGAAGCTAGCGAAGCGGCCGAGAGCGCATCATGAGTGTGGCATGGAGTCATGTTGTTACATGACACGCATGTCGTGATTATCATATTTGAATGTGCCATTTACCAATGTCGTCCGTTCACGTCGCGTAATACCGAGTTTGGTACATGTGAAGATAGCGAGAGGGCTGCGAGCGTATCATAAGCATAGCATGTAGTCATGTTGTGAGATGACATGCATCTCATGTTTATCATGTTTGCACCAGTATCATACTTTCGTCATCCATTCACACCCCGTAATACCAAATTTGGCATAAGTAAAGCTAGCGAAACGGCCACCAGTGCATCATGAGCGTGGCATGTCATGTTGTTACATGACACGCATCTCATGATCATCTTGTTTGTACCGGTGACATGCCTTCGTCATCCATTCACGTACCTCAATACCAAATTTGCCACACGTGACACTACCGAAACAGCCGCGAGTGCATCATGAGCATGGCACGTAGGCATGTTGTTACATGACACGCACGTCATGATTTTCATGTTATGGTCTGTCGCTTGTGTTCGCCATGCAATCATGTCATACCGTACCAGTTTTGCAACATGCCATGTGAACGAAACCCCTGCAAGAGCTGCAAGACCATCAATTGTAAATCATATATACATATAATTTTCATGTTATGACTAGTCAAATAGGTTCGTAATACAGTCATGTTATGCTATACCAAGTTTGGTGTCGGTACCATTATCGAAACGGCCAGGAGAGCTAAAAGTCGTAGCGGCTAGATAGATAGATACGCTCAAAGTGGCCGAAGTTCGCTAAGAAATGCTTTGCATTATAAATGAATAAATAATTGATTTACTTTCAAATAAATAAACATTTATTTATGGTTCTCGTGCGAAAACGTACATGTTGGATGCGCTTGAGAAACCAAAACCGAAATCGCACGCAAACGGACTGCTCGGCGTAGTAACACATGTGCAGAAGCTCCGCCCACGTAGCTTTGGCTGTGCTGCCACAAGAAGTTGTTGCCGAGTGTAACTGCATTTCTACCGGTAGGTAGTGTAGGCGCCTTCATACTAAATAGCAGCGCGTGCAAACATGACACCAACACAGGTGGACGAATAAATTGGAGCTCACTAGGACTCAGTAAAGAAATACAAGGTCCATTCGTTTGACCTGCAACTGGTTCACGGAGACGCTCCACTTAGGCATTCGTTTCACGAGTTCAACATGGCGCCAGCGGCACCGCGGTATTAGTTTCGAGAAAGTACAGCTTTCCTGCAACGCTAGTTCACAAATTCCCTGCACCTGCTTGTGAGGTAGTGCCGAGTCCATGCAGCACAAGATGGCTGCAGTTGAAGCAGACGACACAGCCGATTGCATTCGTGTCTGCTTTGGCGACGTGAACGACAGTGAGCATTTTTCGGTAGACACAAGCCACGCAATGTAGGTGGCGCCATCTTTTACGAATCACTGCCTCCACAACCCTCGAGACAGCTGAAGAGTAGCATAGAGTCTGCGCGACAACTGCATTCTCGTGTCCGTTTCCACGTGTCGTCGCTACTGCACTTGCTGAAACGTCACCAGCACCAAAACAACACCCAGACAGCACCACCGTGAACTAATTTTGGAAGTGCAGGGTTAATTGAATGGACCTATAATTTGCTCCAAGGCCTCACTCAGACTCAGACTTACAAAACTTCTCCTCATCCGGACTCACCCGGACTCAGTGCTTGACCTGAGTCTGAGTGAGTCGACTCATAAGTCGAGTTAGCGCAAAGTTAGCTTCTTCGATCATGATAACGACGCTCTTGAACGCCAGTATCTCACATAATCAGTGCTGCTCTACAATACGTCTTCTGCTCTTCCGCCTTCAAATACGGGTTATCAGTGCCTTCAATTCAGTAAGAAAAATTTCATGAAGTACACGACTTTCACGGTATATCTTTAATAAAAACTACCCGTGAAAGAGTTTGCGAGGTGAGATCATGGCACCTCTTTTTCCGAACTCACGCATCTAATCAATAAATATTAAGCCGGCGCATGAATACGAGTGCTTTGAAGTACGCGTGAACGGACTTGAGTATAGACGTAAGCCGATATAACGCTCACAGTTATGCTAAAGTGAGTATATTGTCAACAAAAACGCCGACAGACAACTAAAGGTGTGCACAAACGGCGGAAAAGAAGAAGGCACGATAACTTATCTGCGCATGCCCATGGAATGGGCAAACCGGCATTGCACGTGGTGAGCAAACGTTGGTAAAATTGGCAGATGCAAAATTAAAAAACGACGTTTTCCCAACATCATGACTCGGCCATGACACAGTGACACGTTTAGGCCGGGAATAACGCAACGAGGGAGGGGTGTTCACGACCGAAAACGTGTCATGTCAGAAGGAAGAATGCAGTTTTACGTAAATCTTCGACACGAGGAGTGGTCTATCGCACTCGACCATAACAATGAGCTTTCGAAGACGACCACTTGTTGCGCAATTAGCTATTCTTTCTCGCGCATTTCGTTATTTCTTGCGCTTCTCTTCGGCAAATCTGGAACATTGCTGCGGGAGTCCTGTTGCCTTCCCATCCGATGCCCTTGTACGAAAATGCCGGTGCAAGAAGAAAAAATAACAGTAGTGACGAAACACGTTCCCAAAGGATGCGTAACAACGAAAGAATAGCTGGAATAAATGCGGCTGTGTGCAAGGTAGAGTAGATGGCGAAAATAGAATGGCTTCTGTCGGCTGCATAACGATCGGAGCCGCAGTGATGACGTAAATAGCAGAGAGGCGAATCAATGTCACCCACTCATTCGGCTCTGTAACGCGGTTGTACGATATCATTACCGTTTGGAAGCTTCCTTGGAACAATTCAGTACTCTTTTTTTTTTTTCATTGGGCTTCTAGGGCAAGTCGAAATACAGAAGTTAAATCGAAATTATTACTCGTGTTATCTGTAATTTTTTACCCTTATCATCATTTTGTATTTTTTTCACAACGCATCGTAGCAAATGGCACTTGTTTCTGTCCTTCCTCTCAAACGGCCTAAGAAACCAAATCGCTATACAGTAGCCAAACGTTCAAAGGATTGAAAACTTTCATTGCACATCGCACCAATCCTAAATCTCAAGTTGGGGCTCGTTACAGGCACATTTAGTTACGCTTGTGATAAGCTATGCTTCAGAGTACGCGCATGAAAACTTTCAGTAAAAGGTGCCGTCTTTAAAACGAAACAAGGAGTAAAAACTGGCTTTGCCACAATAAGACTCTTTCTGGGGAGAAGCGCGCTTTCCGAGACGCTTCACTGTAAAGCTACGCGCGTACGCTTGGACACCTTTCGAGCTTCATTGTAAATAAATCAGCGTGCATTCGACTTGAAGAAAATACTTCAAAAATGAGAACCTCAGTTCCTCATCACTACTTAATTTTTTTTGTCGACATCGATTTTGAGCCGGGCTGAACTGCCCGTCACCTCCCGAACTTACACCTTCCTTCTTTCGCACGTCTGTTTTGACAATTTAATGATCTTATTCTGCGGTATTATAACTGGTTTTTCTTTCGCAACTACGTTGCGCCGAACTAGAGAAAGGACTCCTTTCCAGGGCGGCAAGCACACCTTTTGTGCACGAGAGCTCAAGGGGAGGAAGCACGAGGCGTGCAAGAACACCATGCTTCCTTCTCGCCACTTAAGATCTCTACAAGCTTTGACACGTGGCATATCACGTGTCACGATGAAAAAGGAAAGAAAGCGCCCTCGGTGCTCTTCGACGAAATGCTCGTGTTGGAAGCAGCGGGACCGCGTCGTTCTGTCCTTTGTGGGCCGCACGCGCCCTCGCCTCTATGGATGCTATGAGTGCCGGTAAATGGGGCAGAGGCCGTTGAAGGGCACGCCATTCAGCCGGCGCACTTTCTCGCTCAAGGTACGGACCCTCGATAAACAGGGCACGAGTCGGTATAGGGCCGAATGGGCGAGGAACGCCCTCCGTGCAGTTAATGCTGATTCACCTTCAACTGGGCAACGAGCGTGTGGAAGAAGAAACGCCCGCGACGATGTGTCGCGCATATTGGCCGCATGCAGAGCCCCCTCGCAACTCTTGCAGGGCAAATTGAACCGCTCCCTACTTGTATACACCGCCACAGAGGTCGCACCAATGCCTAGGCTGCGAAAGCGGGCCGACATTGGTGTCGAATTAGTCGCGGATAATTTTCTTCTGAATCGAGGCGGGTTCTCAGTTTGAATTCGCGCCGTATACATTGAAGCAATGAAGTCGTCAAAACACAGGACCGATGGACTCCGTAATCATAGCAGATGCGCGATTAAGACATGCGTCCAATGAATATAGTATGTTCTCTGTCATTGTATTATGCAAGCACCAAAACGAAGAAAAAGGGAGGGGCAGCTTATTTTAACTATAGTAATGATATCTAGAGTTTGAAGCTCCAACGCCACGATGATTATGAGGGACACCGTAGGGAGGGGGTGGAGGGTTCGGAAATTTTGGCCACCTGGGGTTCTTTAACGTGAACCTAAATCTAAGCACACGGGCCTCAAACATTTTCGCCTTCATCGAAAGTGCAGCCGCCGCAGCCAGAATTCAATCCCGTGACCTTCGGGTTAGCACTTGAGCACCATAACCATTAGATCACCGTGGTGGGGCAATTCATTTTAACCATGGCTGAGAATGGGGCCGAGGCTGGAGCACCGGTATTTTCGCTAGAAAAAAAAGTACATAGGTATGGTGAGAAGCGCAGGGTTGAAGGGCCAGTTGATTTGGCAAAGAAAGCGGCGCTACGTCTCTACTCAGAAAAAAAAAGAAGTCTTATACTGTGTAATTGGTCGTGAGAAAAAAGTTCAGACAGTTAGGATGCTAGACATACAATTACCAAAGGCGGCCAGCCAATGACAAGGTGTACTTACAAAGGAAATGCTTTACGAATTTTGTACAAAGGCACAAGAAGCATCGAACGAGCACTGTGTCACCACTTGTGTGTTGCTCGTCTCTCAAGTCTTTCGTGCGCTGTATGCGGCCTGGGCAAGAAATCAAGAGGAATGGTTGGATGACATAAAAGACAGATAAAAGGCGTAAATGCAAATTTCACTCGATCCAGAGAACAGGCAGGCTTCAGGATGGGGTTATTTAACACGAATGGCATCAACCTCGATAATCTGGTTAGGGGCATATCAATAAAGTTCGACCAACCTCCATGTAGGGCTTTAGTTTACCACAAAATCATTTTGTTGACTGAAGATGCCGGCGTTCGTGAAGCACAGCAGTGTCACAGCGTATAAAAACATTTTTAAAGTTACGTTATGCGGTGTAGAATCTTTTGGCATAAAAACAACCACATGTATTATGCACAGAAAAACATACGAAATTGCGGTGGAAAATACACAGGGGGGCTATAAAACTACTTAATCTTATTTTTTTGGCGGAAAAGCCATAAATAAAGATAGAGTTGTTTGAAAGTGCAATCTTCCCACTGCTATTTCGTGCATGCTGTAAAGTATTCAATATGTTATGCGGGGAAGGACATACATAGAGTGGTGATAAACGGGGGATATCTCAGCAGTCTACGGTTTCATAATGGCTTTGCACTGTTTAGCAATGATGCCCAAAGTGACTCAGAACGTAAGTTGATAAAACGGGCGATTGCAATAAGCAGTATGAAATAATGTTTACGTGTACGACGTCTTCCAGTAAAGAGAAACGCATGCAGCCAAGTAAAGCAGAAAATAACATTGATTTTAAAGATTAGAGAAAAAACCGCGGTTTTTCTTCAGTGCACAGTGACTGACATAACTCGGTAAATCAACAAACAGACACAAAATTAGATCGAAAGAAGTAAAAGAAAGAGCAGAGGAGCTCGAGTCAATATGTTAATTCTTTTTCTTATTTATGGAATAGAAAAAATGCGCATGTACCCATTGATCGATGAATTGAGTTATCGAGACTGTACGGTCCAGAGTCAGTAAGCCAGCTCTGGTAGCTTAGTAGCTGGCATGATAAGCGAGGCCGTGAACATTATCCGGCGGAAAGTTGGCCTTTCATCGAATACTCAGCTAGTGAAGCATCGAAAGAACTATCTGACCACTGGCTGGGAGACAGCTCTCTGCACGCACAGTCATCTGCGAGCGCATCTTGCTATAAAAGCAAACAGGCCGCGTACGAAGGAAGAAGCTTATATCTGCGTGGATAGAGGTCACTGAATAATGTATGCCTGCTTCAACATTTCCGTCAAAAGCGGAACGCATTCGAGCCTGCCTTCGGATGGTCCTGTCTAGACAGTTTGCTTTGATACTAGCATTGCCACACAGCCCTTCACAGCACGGGCTATCGTCGACTCTTTTACAAACACAAGCCGATCGAACGACGCCGAAAACGCCTCCTCGTGTATGTCTCTGCTAGCGTTCGATATATTTCGATTTGCAGCTTCCTTTCTCTCTTGACCCCCACTTCACCCCGGCACCCCATCGTCCGAACTTGCTATTAAGTTATCGCGCACCAAATCGGATTACGCATGATGTTTTTCATTTTATTTTCTTACTGTGCAGTGCATATATACAGGAAGTTTGCTCTCTTGCCCTCTCGAGTGTGCCACCAGTCTCCTCCTTCGCCTCACAACTCCTTCTCATTTTGCGCGCGGCTGAATTTCTCAATTGCGGCAGTAAACGCTTATCGACCCAACCATTGATTTACCTCGTCGATCCAGCAAGCAGGAGCTACTCCGTCTCGGATTCAAACCGCTTGCTGCTCCTCCACTCCGCACTTCATCGCCACTGGTCAGCCCCACTTCTCTCTCCCCTCCTTTTCTTGCCTTCTTCGCGATTTACCTGGAAAGGAGGCGAGTAGAACACAGGAAAGGTTTTCCCAAGATTTATTTTTCAATATACTGAAATGCAACTGTTCGATCTAAGGTGACAACGATTATTTCTTTTTTGGTGCAGTGCGGTGAAACATCCAAGCAGCTAAACGCAGCCGGTTCCCCGCCGTGAAAACCCTCAGACAGCGACGCTGTGACGGTGATGAGAACGATTTTGGGTGCAAAATAGTCATCATAATCATCATACTTGCCATCATCATTATTATCATCATTTAGTTTTATTTATTTCATTACGATTTATTACCTCTTGGGACTGGTCCCGTGACTAGTGGAACCTCCACTACTACTACTACTACTACTACTACTACTACTACTACTACTACTACTACTACTACTACTACTACTACTACTACTACTACTACTACTACTACTACTACTACTACTACTACTAATAATAATAATAATAATAATAATAATAACGGGTGGCAAAGTGGCCACGAAGTGATGTAAATTACATATACTGACGATGTTGTCGTGAATGTACGGGTGCCGGTGCTGAAGTGTAAGAAAGAACTTCGCTAACGTGGCATGGAAATATGTTGTCTCGTGTGCTATCATAAGTGCACGGTCTGCTGATTACAAGAACGTAATGCACGCCCGCGTGCAAGAGATCGGAATCCAAATTCACAAAACGTCTTTTTCGTAAGAGAGTTTTCCCATTGATCAGCAGGCTTCGCTTGTGATATTTCCTGCGTCGTGATTGGCTGAAATATTCTCTTAAGAACATTTCTCGCGTTGGATGTTTTTGTGAATGCTTGGCCCAGGAGAGGGTGAAAGATGTGCAGTGATACTTATGCCTTATATATGGTATTTTTAGAGGCGACAAAGCAACAGCTTCAAGCGGGTCCTCTGGGATTGCCATGATCGTAAACGAGCAAATCACAAACATCAAAGCATCGAGGAGCACATATGATTGCGGGATTACCAAAGTTATACCTCGTAAGCGATAAAGCACCATGTGCGTGGAAACATCTTTAATATATTGCCAAACGTTTCGTCTAGTACCATCGGCCAACTTTCATCGTTGCTAAATGGAACGACTTTCTGCACATTTGTAAGGTTCTTGCCATCTTCCTAGTGACAAATGCGCTTTTAGTTTCTTTACAGGCCGCGGGAAGGACTAGGTAAGACCTCCTTGGAACAATGCTCGTCTGATTAGGCTTAGTGCGCAGCATAATTGTCATCTTCCGTTTCGCATGTTTAACTGAAACGGCTACATTATTTTCACTGAGCGCTTGTTGCGAGGGATATCTTTGAGGTTTTCTCTCTTCCAACTGATTTGTGCTTTCTTGATAGTGCCTATATGAGGACACTGCCAAAATTGTTATGGATTCTACCCTGTGCAAGCCGATGCCTGAAAACATTTTGTACAGGTTAATACGTAAGCCGCTATCGCTGGAAGCCAATCGTCGGCCGAAAGAAGCCACTCTCACCGTCAGCTGTAGCGTCGCTTCCACTATACAATAATCGAATTCTCGCTTCATCTTCCGTTGCCTTTCTCTCGCTGGCAGTGAGCTGAGAGTGTAAAACATATTGTAGAACGAAGGCCTCTTCATCCAACGCCTCCGAGACTGCCTAGGCGGTGTTGCTGAGGCGGTGCCTTCGAGAAGTAGTATTAACTGCTCAATCGGCAGATATATACTCAACAAGATAGAAATGAGGAAGTTGTGAGAAGGAAATCTGCGAGGTGGGGCGCACTTGTTGCGGAACACCGACGGGTGATGTAATTTATCCGGCTCGAACGCGCGCGCATCTCGGCTCACTGGGAGGCTCGAAAGTCGACGACGACGCTATAAATAGAAGCATGTGCGATGAAGCCTTGGTAAGCCGACATGCAGTAATCGCGTAATTACTGTGTAAACACAACACCATTTCTTCCGCCACTCCGCCGTTCGCATGCGGGACAGGCGACAGTAATCGTGTGTATAGAGAAGTGAGCAGGGGAGCGCGAGGCAGCTGGGAAATGAACGCAATCATTACGGCTTTCCTGTGAGCCAGAGCCGTTACTTGCAAGCTAGCAGCGAGGCGTGACGTTTAGGAAAAAAGAAAAAAAACACGAACTCGCTGAAATAGGGAGAGTGAAAAAAAAGTAGAGAGAAAATTGATCTGGTTGCTGAGAGCGAGTTCCAAGAAGAAGCATGAAGCGTCGGGCACGGAGAAGCGGAATGGCTGGAGCACTTAGGACGCCGTCAGCGCCACCTGTTGGCAGGCGTTGAGAGGCCGCGCTAATGCGCAATTAAAGTCGCCTAATTAACACGTGCGCGAGGTGGCAAAGCCACACTCACCGAAGCTGCCACAACCTTCTTCCAGTCGTTCGGGACGCGCGTTGTTTGTTCGCGATCAAGCGCGTCGCGCACGCCAGCGCCTTCTGGTGATCTTGGGGAGTCTCTTCTTTTTTTTTTTTTGAGTGCTAATCGCGTTGCGATACTGTCGCAAGCACGCACGTTAGTTCCCCTCGCCATAACGTTCAGATGAAGTATCACAGTTTATCACTGGTATAGGCTACCCCACGTGAAATCCTGCGCCTGACGTAAAACTTGAAGACGTCTATAACAATGACGCCGTAAGTCTAACTGGCCCATGTAGCGTCGGTGATTCACCGAAAGAGGCGTCATGCCATAGAACATTCACAAGTAACATCAAGGATCGTTATTCAGTCAACTTATTCCGAAGTGCACGCAGCACCACGTGCTCTTTATGGTTTCACAAATCACCCTCGCTATAAGCGATTGAGCAATGCGCGAGCCCAGCACATCTACGGCAAAGGTATATGACGCATCAAACATAACTGCTTTCTCCTTCACCCTAGATCCATTTTATGTTTTTAACAGTGGTACAGGTGCTGTCTACAAAGCGTTCGTGCGACGTCGCGGCGCG